>SNQN01000376.1:57394-125587 GCA_008642245.1 Bassia scoparia | reverse complement strand
CTAAAGTAAGGTAGAAAATTATAAAACCTTAAACAACCTTAAACTCCTTTAAATCCCTGGGTAAATTCTCAGTTATGGTATCCCATATATCCTTGAACATCCTTTTGCGCTTTCTCCAGTGACTTATTGCTTCTGCATACATAGCTTCAATAGCCTTCCTCTCTTCTGGTTTCACAAGGGTGACACCTCCTCGTAAATTAGTCAACCTATTCTCCATTTCCTCAACCTAGTTGACATGACAACAGAGTTCATTATGAAAGAAATTCACTGTGATTTCATGTCGAATGATTATTAGGTATCTTATAAACCTCGTACCTCTTTTGTTAGCCTTTCCAGTTTACTTCGCATATCTTGTAATGTCAGATTTGACTGCAAGGCTTTGACTTCTGAAAGCAAAATTATCAGACTGAACAGTATTAAATCATGAAGTCATGAACTGAAGCTCACTAACACACTATCCAATATTCAACAATCCTTTACTTTTCATTTTAATCTTTCGCAAAAGGAGTATGTCTATAAAAATTTGAAGGGTAAGGACATACCTCCCTCGAGCTCACTGACTGTTCTCTTCTGTTCATTTATCTGTTCCTGTAACTTGGCATTCTCTTCCTTCATATGAGTAAGCTCTTCACTGTTGGGAATTTCAAACTGGTCTTGACGTGCAATGTAGATCTTCTGCTTGCCATACTCTTTAAATGAAATCTTTCCGCTATCAGCAAGCGAATCCAGAGCTTTCTGAACTGCAGTCTTTTTGAGATTGTACTTTTGCAATGCATCAGCAACATTCTGAGTATTTAATGGCCGATTTTGCTGGACACAAGRGATGAACAAATCATACATTCAGTCACATGATCTGCTCAATTAATTACAGATCTGACAGCCTTCTGGTTAAACAATTTGCACCATTAGGGTTAAAATGTTCCAAAACTACTGTAATCAATTCCAAAGCCTGCTCATTTTCTTATGTTCAATCATCTGTTGCCAAAATTTATTGCTGGCACTGATAAAATCTACTGAATGTTACTTTCTTCATTACAATCCTACATTGACCACACGAAAACAACAGATATGCAAGGAACTTTCAAATAATGCACAATTACAGTTCAATATTCCCCAAACAACAGGCAAAATGGCTTATTTTGCAAGTTTGACAACCCTTAATTGGCTAAAACTCAATAAATCGTCACTTCAAATGGCAAAAATGCGTTTACATGAAGTTTACTCCAACTGAGTTTGATGTGAAATCTTCTTATTTGCTGTAACAAGAGCAACAATCATAAAACTGCTAAAAAGATATGCAAAATTTTGAAAGAAAATTCAAAAATATAATGAGCGTATTTATATCTTCAATCATGCACACTTTCAAGAAAACTAAATGCCACAAATTACATATTCAAAGGAGCAATGAATATATTAAACTTTCAAAAAGTAGCAAATTAACGATTAATGAAGCTTCTTCAATTAATCTCAAAAATTCAACAAAAGAAACTGGGAAAAAAAAAAGGTTGAAGAAAAATAGATTGACATCGGTTGACGAAGTTGAGTACTATACCTGGGAAAATTTGTAACCAAAAAACAAATAAATAGGAACGGAAAATTAGCAAGTTAAGACTAATAATTCTAAATGATTAACTATACAATTAAACCGAATACAGAAACGCATTAATTGATTGAAGAAAAGAGTGGGAGTGGGAGAGGAGAAAATGCCTTCCGCTGCTGTCGGATTTGGGAGCCATGGAAGTAAGAGCTTTGAGCTTCGCAACGCAGCTGCGCGGGAAAATGGCGAGTGAAGAAGGGCATCAGGAATGTTTTCAGCGGCTTTAATTTGGGATTCGACGTCGTTTCAGTTTAAATGTCTTCAATACGACTCTCAATGCCCAAATTTGATTACTTTCGTTACAATTTCCAATGTTTACTTGACTTATTATTAATTTTGAATTTTGTGAAACATTAAAGAATATTAAGAACGCTAGCAATTGAAGAGGGAAAAAAAATTTCCCACTAGTGCTTTCCTACTCTTCTCTCTTCCCATCCAATTTCCCTCAACTTTATTTTATACACAAACAATGATAAAAAAATTCTTAACACTCCTTCTCCTCCTTTTCTATACTCACCATATTTTTACACATTTTCTCTTTATTTTTTTTCTACTCTCCACCGTATTGGAACATATTTAAGTTAAGTAATGATTCTAATTATTATCCACGATTAAAATCGTGATAATAATTAGCCCAAATGTTATAATATAGAATGTGATGGAAATTTATAAAATCGTACACTACTACATAAAAAGTCTATTTGCAACGCCTAAAATCGTTGCAAATAGGGTGCTAAAATCATTGCATAAGGCTTTAGCAACGGTTTACCATTCGTTGCATTCTGGTGGCGTTGCATTAGATCAATTGCAACGGTTTTTTGTACCTAATGCAACAGTTTGGAGATTAAAAGAAAAAACTGCGTTGCATTAGGTCTACTGCCAAACACTTACATAGATCTAATTGCAAACAATTTCAAACTATAGCCAACTGTTGCATTAGATCTATTGCAACAGCTGTAATCAGACCTAATACAAAACTTTGACTAAAGTTAGAACTGTTGCATTATATATGTTGCAACATTGTATCAAACCTAATGCGGCAACACTTTTGACCATGCTAGAACTTTGCATTAGATCTAATGCAACATTATATCAGGTTAATGCAAACACTCTGACTAAGCTTAAAATCGTTGCATTAGATATATTGCAAACACTAGATTAGACCTAAGGCAACACTTTTGACTAATTTTAAGTGTTGCATTAGATGGTCATAAATTTAACATTTATGCCCAATGTACCGATTATTTATTAATATATAAAAAATACAATAATAATAATAATTAGTATTTTTTAATTCTTATGACACATATAACAAAGATAGTTAGAACAATAACTTATTTCATATATAAAAAAGAATAATGTATATAGTATTTACATTTCAAAAATCAAACTTTTTAGTCCTTAACTAATTCAATTAAACCTTTCACCTAATATGACTTTTACAAAAATTCTCCACCTCAACCAAAATCACCAAACATAATATATTCACTGTGTGTAAAGTAAACCAAGGCTCCATAAGACAGCTAATACAAGTAATACTTCTACATTCTTGATGTCTTGACCATGTATATCATCGTTCTTGCCACACATTCTATTCCTCTTGTACTTAGTAAAAGGTATGATTTAAGTGTTTATACAATTATGCTTGCTTCATCTAACATTTAGAACAACAAAATTGCAAAACAAAAACCGTAATATACAGCATGGTACTAGAGGACAACAGAACGGACAGTAGCAGAAGAAAAAATGGACAACAGCACGAGCAGAATGTACAGCAAGCCAGCAACAGGCAGAATTGACAGCAAACCGGACAGCAACAATGATACAACCAATTCTTAAAACAACATTACAGCCAATTCCTAAAGAAATATAATAGAACAGCAAGAAGATTAACGTTTTAAAACAAACAACAACTCCCTTTTTAGGAATAAATGCTCAGTTTATCTAAAATTTATGTTCTCAAATCTCAAGCATGTATTTGCATATGTATCAATAATCTTTGAGCCTAATGGCTCATGAGGGCAATGTAATACAATGAAGTTCAAATCATGTATTCTACTTATGTGTGTGAATTATATCAAACCATAATTACAAAGCTAAAAAAATACACGCATTAGTTTAATTTCCATTCTATGTTGGCTTCCCCTTTTCAAATTCTTTGTGTTTAAGATGTTCTAAGCCAAATTTACAGTACCCTCATAATGACCAACAACTCAATAATTAGTATCATGCATTGCAGCTAAGATCATAGAATAAATATATACAACAAATATATAAACAAGAATATACATGTAAGACTCATCCCATCATTCTAATCCATAATCTGCTATTACTACTACTTGATACTATATAATTTACATTTTCTAACCATTCCTTTACAACCTCCCTGATCTCATTGCCATGTAAATGCTTTTTCGTACAACCCATTGAATTCATTTTATACCTATATACAATGAAATATTATACATGTATTAAAATAAGGAAACAAATAGACGATTAGAAAAGTATATGCAAATAATCAAAAATGAAAATGAAATAATCTATCCAGGCTTAGTTTGCTATTAGACTCACTCTGACTACTTCAAAGAACATAGAGAATATCATGACAGATGAAATTGTGCTCAAACGAGGGGTGCGGTAGTATATATCTATATCTTGCCTGATTGTAAGACCAAAAGTTTCCCTCCTATGCATTTCTAATTCAGAATTCCAAATATAATTACTTACATTCAACCAATTGATTCCAAAAGGCAAAATAGAATAAAATCAATGGGGTAAGTTTTGCTCACCTTTTCTGTCATTCATCTCGAATGAAACATTTTTTAACCAAAAGTTAAATAGATACATATCACAATCTATCCAAAAATGCACGTAATTGATGCTGCAGTATCAAAATTAAGACAATTAATATAAGATAAAACATTATCACATCAAACTAAATTCACATACTAGCAAAATTAGGTTTTCAAGCTTGTGACTAATTCCAAAATTACATGTGACAGTCTATTCAAAACAACATACACAATGCAAATCGGTCTCTTTCTAGTCCAACAAAAACTCTAATTCCCAAATCGAAAATCACAAAACCCAATAATCAAATTAAACATCCAAGAACATAAAAATCGAATTTTTTGAGTCCAAATCAAGTAAAACCCTTATATAACAAAGAATTAAATAATAGAGTAATCGCTCAATGATTCACAATAATAAAAAAAAAACAGAATAATTACCAAATAATGCACAAATTATATCAACAAATAATTCAACAAAAAAACTAGTAATTCAGGAAAAAAATCATCACCGAATTATTCAAGTTTAGACTAAAAAAAATCAGAAAAATTTAACGTTTAGAATCAATCATCCAAAGTATAATTCAAAAAAGAAGAAAAAGGACACAAACTTGTGCAATGGTGCGGTGGTTTACGAACAACAGAGAAAAGGAACGATGGCGAGCAACGTTTGTTAGCTCAGATCTGAGAGCAGCAGTGACTGTGTTGTGAGAGTAGAAGTAGATGAAGAAGGAAGCAAGAAGATGAGTAAACGACTAACTAAGAAGAAATAATAGGCTTTGGAGATTTAGAGATTGTGTCGGTACATCAACCAAACAAGATGTCCATGACTCTAATAGGCTTTGGAGATTTAGAGATTAGGAAACTTGTCCCTTGCAGGTACATCAACCAAACAACGAACTTCTGTGCTACTAATTGGGTAAAATAAATCAGGTGAGGGATCTGCTAAGATAACATGTCCATGATTCTCAAGTGGCAGTTGCAATTCTCAAGCACCAATCCCACAAAATGTGAGGGCACGTCAACCTACAGAATAGAGACAACAAAGTGAGCTAGGACGGAATAGGCATCCAGCAGGACTGCAGGACACAGCAAAACACATACAACATTCTATTACGCATTTTAAAATTTAGTAGAACTCAAGGGTCTTGAAAGACAAGAGATTAAAAGTTTTAGTTACGTGACCATAACTGCCAAAAGATTAATCACCTTTGGTGAACAAAGAGAGTCTTATTATTCTTTCCATCTTTAAAGATACCATAGCAGGCCAACTACTCTCTGAGCATCAATATTTCCAACACAGTCTGTAAATCAATTAAAGATGATAGAAGAAGTCACAATCACTTGCAGAAATAAATATAGATAGAAGCACTCTAAAACTTGACATAAAGAGATATGAATTTTAAATATAGAGATATGAATGTACCAGCTTATAAAAGACTTCTCAAGTACCCTTAACTAGAAATAACAAAACACTAAAGCCACACTACAAAATCAACCAACCAACTAATTATATAAACTATCATTTATAACAAAGTTCATATTTTATTTATTTATTTTACGAGATATAACAGAGTTCATACTAGGTGTTCCAAAGCTTAAAATGCTAACATGGGGTGGGGTGTGTACATGTATGTGCCAAATATTTAGTAACTCCATGAAAGGAGACAACTTTGAGAACATAGACAAGAATAACCATCTCAAGTCACACTTAGCAACACCAACTTTATATATTGCAAAAGGTACTTACCTACAAAAGAAATTGTTTGATCCCTTTTGGTTACTTCGATCGGAAGTATAATTCAGGTTATAATAACCTACACTATCAATATCAAACAAACACAAAATCATAAATCACTTTATAAAATGTGCAATTTGCCTTATTAACAATTAGCATTCAATCAAATCACAAATAAGGTACATAGCAATTATCATAAACAATAAAACATAACCATAATAACAATAACAATTCAAGCAAATATATAGATATCCTTGTTTCTTTAAATAAAAGGGAAAAATCAAAATTCAAGCCAAACGAAAAACAAAACTCCCTCAAAATTGAATCCCAAACCCTCCAAATTAAAGTCGAACAAAATTCAATCCTAAAGTAAAATTAAAACCCTAACAACCACAAAAGCAAACAAAATTCAAATCTAATAGAACCCTAAAATTGAGAATAGTCGAAATGGATAAAAGTAGTACACCAACACCAAAACTAAACAAAATTCAACCTTAGCCCCCTAAATAGATCAAAAATCGAACACCAATTCAACAAGAGACCAACTTCCTACATACAAAAAATAACACGAATTCCTATCGATGTATTCGAACAAATCATCTACATATGATCATCTCAATATACTCAAAAAAAACAAAGAAATTCAAATCGAAAATACCTTCAACATCGACGAGAGTGATTAGTGCATTGTTGAGATGCGGTGAAGTGAAGTGCCGCAAGTGATAGCCGTCGTCAGAATTGTCGTTGTCGGTGAGCTGCTTCGTGTGATGAGTTTGAGTTTTAGTTTGAGTGTATGAGTGTGTGTTTTGATATAGTGATAAGAAGTAGTGAGCTGATAAGGGAGAAAAAATTCCAAAAATTACTTTGCTTAAAATTTTCACAATCCCGCCAAGTGTTATTGACTTATTGTTGCAATAGCCCATAACTTATTTATCTGATTTTCTAGGTCTAATGCAACACTTATTGACAAATGTTGCATTTGTTCTCATAACTGTCTAGAATACACTAAGCTACGGTTAATGCAACGATTTCTAGAATTTCATTACACTCCCTAATGCAACAAAATGTTTATTCATCTATTCCATTTTAAAGTGTTGCATTAGGGGTATTTTAAAGTGTTGCATTACATTACCTAATGCAACGGTTAATAGAATGTTGTTGCATTAGAACAAAAACTGTTGCATTACACTACCTAATGCAACGGTTTATTTCAATTGTTGCAGATACATGTTGCATTTGATCCATTTTGTTGCAAAATAGTGTTGCATTATCAATAAACGTTGCATTTGAGTGTTGCATTATCTAAATTCGTTGCATTTGAGTGTTGCATTAGAGTTTTAATGTAGTAGTGGTATTCAATTATTAAATATTATGATTAATTAGTCAAATGTTTGAATAATTGGCAATTCCGTAATTATATTTTCATTGATAAATTAATTATTTTTATTAATAACAACAAAAATACAAAATGACCACACAACAACATTAATGAAAACATAAATAAAAGGAAAAATCTATTTGGTAGACCTCAGTTTTTACTTTTTTACATGGTAAGCTTTTTTTAAAAAAAATGTACATGGTAGACCCCAACTCTTGAATATTTGACTTCTGTAAGTAATTCCGTTAGAAAACTTCATTTTTCCGTTAAGTATGCTTAACCTAAGTTAACTTTTAAATAAATAAATAAATAAGCCAAAACAAAAACAAAAAAACCCTCAACCTCCTAAACTAACCCAACCACCACCCAGCCCTCCCACCGCCACCCAACCACCACTATTTGCTCCTCACCCCAACCCACTACAAGAAACTCACCACGCAACCCTTGGGCCTTGCCCAACCAAACCACCCACACTGCCACCCTGTCTCTTTCTTCCCACCCACCGCAGCCACTACCTCTCTCTTTTCCCCCTTATGCTGCCGTCAACAATCAATTCGAAAGTTGGGTTTGCAGCTCACAATTCGAAAACCCATAAATCAATTCGAATTTGCAACTCCAAAATCTCCAATTCGTGTTTGGGGTGTGTTGTTGTTGCAGTGCGCTGATTGCGATTCGGTCCAGTTGGGGGTTGGGTTGCTGTGGCGGTGTGGGTGGTTGGTTGTGAGAGAGGAAAGAGAAAGAAATAGGTTGGGGTTCAGTTGGGCAAGGGTTGCGTGGTGAGGTGGAGAGATGGCGGCGATGGCCTGGGGCTACTGCAACGACGGTAGTAGGGGCATTGGAGGGGGTGCTTGTGGTGGAGGGGCTGCTGTTGGGAGGTAAAGAGGAGAAATGGGTTGGGTAGTTTAGGGGGTGTAATCCCCCGTAATTTTCAAATATTTATAAATATATTTTCCTAGAAATATATTACGATGTATTTCATAAAAACGATCAAATATTTTATGGATATATTTTATTATAAATATATTATGATTTATCTCGTGAAAACGATGTATTTTATTTGAATTCTAATATTTCCGTTTAAATTATAGCTTACGAAAGGAAATCTATACTTTTTTTTTCCAAAACAAAATAAATAAAATAATTAAGATATTTAAATTGAATCTAGTTAAAACCTAAGTCAGTAAAAAAAAAAATTTTTATTCTTCTTTCTCCTTTTTCATTCACGCATACTTCAGTTTCAAAAAAAAGAGGAAAACGTTGTTTGGTTAGTGGTGCTGTGTTCCTGTTTCTCCGCTGCACCCCGCTGCCCCGCTGTCCGGCACCCACCAGTCGCCATCGCCAGTTGTTCTCTCCCCTCTTTCTCTCTTTGTTTTATATTTCAACTTCTTATATAATTCCTTGAAGTCCCTCATGATCTGATAAATTTTGGACATCTACTATAAATTACAAAGTTTATGATTTTGGTATGTTGATTTTTAATTGGGAATTTTAGATTTATCGAATTGCAAAATTAGAGTTTACATTTTTTATCAATCTGTCCAGCTTTAGTATTTGAATTTATAGTTATTATACTAGGATTAATCTTTGAAATTTCGGTCGAGAATCGTAGCATCAACTCTGTAAAATTTTCAGAATTCCAAGTATGTTTACTATTTTAAAAAATGTTCTTTTGGATTGAAGTTTTCTGGTTTCAGGCTGGTTTTGATTTTTCCTGATATTTTTGTGTCGTCCAATAATTCTACAAATTTGTACCATTATATTCTAACACATTAAAAGACTGTGGAAAAATTAGACCAAGAATTTATAAGCTGATTTTCTATTTAATAATTCGTTTTGACATTGACTGTTTTCCAGGTTCGTTTGGTATTCGATTTTTATTTTATTTTATATAATATATAATTTACGAAATTTTTGTGATGTTTATATACAGTATACACCTTGTGTGAATTTTCATAAAATTTTCGTGGTGTTTTAGTATTTTAATAATTATTACATCAGAATGATGTTTTCGATCGCGAGATATGTTTTATTCTTAAAATGATCAAAATATTTGTGCACGACAATATAAGTTAATTATGATATTTTCAGAGTTTTTAAACATATTCAAAGTATTTTAACTATTAAAAGTATGGCTTTTTAAGATTTTTTTTAAAAGAAATAACGGATTGGTTATTGTATAAGCGGTGAAATAATCTTTAAAACATGTTTCAAGGTTGATTTCTAAAAGTTTTGTGGTTTCAAAGAACATATATTGCTGTATTTTGTGTTAGGAATCAATTGTGATTGATTCTATTGGTTGTAGGAGAGTTCTCCTTGAGTGATATGACGTGAAAATAAATTCAGGATTTTTTCTTTTCAAGGTACGACCACTTGATAATCTTGAATCTTATGTATGTTTGTGGTATTTATAACTTAGAAGCATGAATAGGAATCATCCATGGAATTGTTTGTAGACACGAGTAATGTAATGTTCCAAAGTCATAGTCAAGTATATTGAAATGTGGATGTTCATTAGGATGTCTTGGAATTGTTGATAATCTTGTCATTAATTAACTGGTTATTACATATATATTTTTGAATTTAAGTGATGTTAAGGTATCCTGCTTCATGAGGCAGTTTATTACTCGTCATGACTATGTACTGGAATTGGGTAAAGGCTGTATTATTCAATATCGTTATTGTACGATGACAGTTTGGTTCAGTCATCAGTTGATTATTAATCACAGTGAATGAGTTAAGAGTTAAAAGAATTCCAATGTGAGACTTGTGTCGTCGTGCTGTTGTTTGAGTCAAGTGGAATAGTGTCTATAATTAACGGTTAAGATAAATATTGAATGATGAACAATAAACTCTGATTTGTGCACGTCTAGAGTATGACATCAAGGGTTAGTGTGGGTTGCGTTATTTTACTTCGCGTCCTTCCTAGGGCCGTCTGATCAACGCGTCTTTACCCAATATAGATTTAAAACGGATTTTATCCAAAAATACGGTTAGTTTGAAGATCTATTAACTATGGATAGACGGAGTCGCGCCCTTCGCATCTAGTTTTATATGAAATTGATGGTTTCTAGACGGTGAGGCATGGGAATTGAATCTTGGCACCATTGCTTGTGTCTGAATTGAATCTGTGTGCCACCCTAGGGTGTGTTGGGATTGAAACTGTGGCACTAGTGTGTCGGTGCGGATTGAACCTGTGGCACCTAGTGTGTCTGGATTTGGACAACCTTGTCTATTGGCTCAACATATCATAGAATTATAATATAATTCAATCTATATATTGAGATCGTGTAAATTAATGCGCGAGGTTACCATTACTAGCTATACGGGGGATGCTGTGGATATTTTGTGGACTGATGTATGTATTGGAGCATTAAAATGTAATAAGCTAAGTGAAATGGTCTGTATGTGGATCTGTTTAGTGCGTATTGAATGTTGTGAGGGTGGTTTATGAAACCCCACAGTTGGGGTTTTCTTCATTGTTTTTAAATTTGCGAGTGTCAGTAAACTCGTACGTCCAATTCTTCTTATGGGAGATTGTCTCTCGTCAGATTGTTTTCTAATTCTTATAGTGTATGTACTCGTCAATCATTCCGGCTTGCTGATTTCGTTGCGTTTTTGTTTTGTGTGTGGTCGTCACATCTTCTTTCATTTGGTGGACCTGTGATGATCCTTATTTCATTTGGAAATTATGGGGAGCAGATTTTCTCACAGGTTTAGCAATAAAGTAACTAAGACTTGGATGAATGGTCTGAGTGGACGTACCTTGATAGTTTTTATACGTATCGTAGACTCTTCAGAATGTTTTGATATTTCGGATTTGCTATGTTTTAAAAGAAAAAGGGATTTTGCCTTGGTTTGCAAATAAGGGCCGTAATGGTTCCAACTTGCTAAACAAGTTTTACGTATTGGGATTTTAATACCTTGGTTTGAAATGRTTGCGCTAACTTGATTTCCGCTGCAATTTGTGATTTTAGCCTAAACGTTTAACACGTGGCGGTGACATGCCAATGATTCTCCGTATTTTAGTTTAATTATTTCACAGGTAAAGGTGGAGAATTATTGGGGTGTTACAGGGGGTAGTTGTACTAACTACATATTTGGGTTAGCTTAACCCAACTAACATCATAGTTAACGGAAAAAATAAGTTTTCTAACGGAATTACTTACAGAAGTCAAATATTCAAAAGTTGGGGTCTACCGTGTACAATTTTTTTTTTCAAAAAGTTTACCATGTAGAAAAATTAAAAACTGGGGTCTACCAAATAGAATTTCCCTAAATAAAAATACGTCGAAAATTAWTTAAAACATATAGCCTAGTGAACAAGATTACTACGAAAATAAATCCTTCACTCTGTGTGGTGACGGAAGTGTTGCCAAATATGATCAATCAAATCACATTTTAGAGCTAAATGTTTTTCTCTGTCACGAACGACAACCCTTCGATGGACGTAGGCGTTGAAGTCTTGAAGACGATGTTGCCTGGTCATCCGATATTGAATTCAAAAGGCTCATGGATGTGTACCCCGACACTCGTGTTAGCTTTCGAGCTGTTTGCAGTGGAGCCTTGCGGGCGATATGATCTTCCTCATATTACCGACGTAAAACATCCGCTCTTGTGTAGTTGTGTCGTTTGTCCTCCACTATCATGTTGCGAAGAATTATACAAGCTTTCATTACGTCACGTAAAATGTCTTCGTCGTACGCAAGAGATAGTTGTCGTATTATTGCAAACCGAGGTTGTAAAACTCCAAAGGCCCGTTCGACGTCTTTACGAGCAGTTGTTTGTTTATCTGCAAACAACCTATCCTTTTGAACTTGAGGATGAGATATACCTTATATAAATGTAGCCTATTTTTGATAGATTTTGTCTGCTGCTGTAGTGGTACGTGTGATCATTGACAGTAAACGTTGTAGGTGGTGCAAAACCTTGTAGAACCTCATCGAACACATTAGATCTATAAAGGACATTAAGATCGTTGCAGGAGCCAAGAATTCTAAAGAAAGCATTCAAAATCCATAAATCTTGTTCAACAACCGCTTCTAAAATGAGTGTTGCATTGTGAGATCGACGTGCATATTTAGCTTTCTAGGCCGCCGGACAGTTCTTCCATTCCCAATGCATGCAATCTATACTACCAATCATGCCTGGAAAACCTCGACGTTCGTTTTGGTCAAGGATTCGTTGTAAATCTTCAGCAGTAGGCCTTCTCGATCAAGTACTCATTTTCAAAGTTTGAAATGACCCCTTGACAAAAGTGATGCAATGTCAACCTTGTGGTGGTTTCACCCATACGTAAGTATTCATCTACTGCATCTGCCGCGACACCATAAGCTGACATTCTCATTGCAACGAACGGTGCACTTCTGCAACGGTGAAAAACCAAGCCTTCCGCCAGCAGCATCACGACGTTGTTGAAACCAGTCATCTTTTTCGACCGCCTTTGCATTCAAAATCTACGACGAAATTGGTTTTCATTATAAACACAATTGTCCGCAAAGTAATCATTGAACAATTGGGCATGACCAATCTCTCTATTTCCTTCAACCCTTTTTCTTGTGCCATTTTGATTTTCGTTTTGTGATTGTTGTTGTAGTGGCAATTGGTTGAATATGTAATCGTTTAATAGTTCATCAAATCGTGAGTTCAAATTTGAAATTGAGGAAAAGCTAATTGGAAATTTAAACATGCTTTGATTTTTTATATTAAAGTCAGAAAGTTTTTGTGAACTAGTAAGATATGTTTCTAAGATGCTTTCTTAAGAAGTGTTTGTAAACTTCCTAAGATGTGTGCTTATATATTTGAAAAATTGAAGTGAACAACCTACTTCATCCGTTTCAATTTACTCATAACTTTCTTTTTTGCATGCTTTTTAATGAAGATATTTAATGGTGTAAACGAACACATTAGTTAAAATAATTTTAACACAAGCAAGAATGAGATTATATCTTACTAGTCCTAAAATTATTTTACCTAATTTGCTCGTTTATACACCTAAATCTTTTTCTTAAAAAGCGTGCCAAAAATAAAGTTGCGAGTAAATTGAAACGAAGGAAGTATATAAATTATTAACATTTTTCAGGCTTTTCAAAAATAAGTTAAAGCATTTTCAGAAAATACTTGATGACATTTCGCTTTTCAGAGAATAATTGATGCTTTGTCAGAAAATAATTGATGCCATTTTGCATCTTCGAAATTACTCAAACTTATTGTGAAGTTGGGATTGTTAAGATCCATTTCTGAAACATGATTGACAAATATTAATTATAAAAGTATGATAATTTTAATATTAAAAACTATAACGGGGCGTTTGTTTGAGGGGAATTAACAAGGGATAAGGATTTAAAATCCCATATGTTCCATTATCCACTGTTTGTTCATGGGGAATTGACTTATCCATTATAAGAAGGAAAGGGAATAAATCAAAGTCTTTTCCAACATATCAAGTACCAAGGGGGTATTAGAATTGGGAAATTCTCCTAAAATTGTTAAATGACAATATTGCCATCTATATATATAAAAAAACAAAGTTAGAAGTGGAAAAAGTAAGATAAAAAGAAGGGTAAAATTGTAAATGTGTTATTTAGTCCTACATCAAATGCTACTAGTATTTTTTGCACGCGATGCGTGCGTGCATGTAAAAGAAATAAATAATTAAATATTTTGTATGTTTTTTCCTCATATCAGCAATTCAATGGTTGTTTAAATTGTTCATTGATTGTTATATATATTAATGTTGATTGATGATGATCAATATGTTTCGCACAAAATTTAAATAATAATACGTTAACATAATTAGGAACAATAATATATAAATAGAAATCAATATCATAAAATAAAGATTTACGAAAAAAAATAACAATAAAATAACATAACAAAGATTGAATCGAATGATGATGAATTCTTTATACGGCTACGAGTACACGAATATGTATCATAAAGTGAATATTTGTCAATTAAATAAAAGACTCACAAAAAATTTGAAACATAACATAGGTTGGACTAAGAATAGAGGTAAACAACCATTGATGATCTCGAAGTTTTTCTTGAACAATGAACATGAAGTCTTTTTAATGTTCGTGAACCTAAATAATTAGGAGAAGATGAGAAGAAAGAGAGATGATTTGATTGGTAGTATGAAATGAGATTTTGGTATTTACCTCATTAAGTGAAATATATTTGTTGGAAAATGATTAAAATAGAGTAGATGACAATCAATTGATATATAAATGAGAAAATTGAAATTTGGATATCAATTAATTCAATGATATCAGGAATATATGAATTGATTAAGGAATTAATGTTTGATCAAGAAAGTTAACTAAGAAAAATAGTGACCAATATTGGTTTTGATTTATATATATGATTAATCATTAAAGCTTAATTGATTGAAAATAGTTATAAAATTCAAATTACATTTTATTGAATAACTTAAGATTTGTTGTGTAAATAAACGATAATAAAAGGGTTATAAATGGTATTTCAAGTGGGGACCCCTTTACGATATCCTCCACATCTATGTAATGAGATATGCATTAACTATGTCTAGATTCATTGTATTTTGAATTGACATAAGTAAACGACGAATGATTATGGTTAATTAACGTTTGATATTGTAGTAACTAATTGTAATTTTAAAAAAATTAATGCAGATAAGTTTGATTAATTGATTAACTGATAGATAAATTAATGGGTGAATTTATTTTGTTAAAACTATTCAAATTTTATCCAAATTTGCATGCATTAATCACTTAAAGTTTTCATTTATTTTAGGATGTTAATTGAATTAATTTTAAAAATATAATTCATTAAGGGTAATATTGTAACTTCATAGGGGGGACACCATAGCTCCCCCTTGGCTTATATAATAGAGATATACCAAARACGGGACAAGGATAAGGCCAATGACTTCCCACTTTTATACCAAACAAGGGACAAGGATAAATTTAACCAATTCCTTATTACTAATTCCCTTTCCTTGTCCCTCTTTTTTTAAATCCTTATCCCTGTTTCTCTAGCCAAACGATCCGTAATGATTTAACCCACTATTAAAGGGAAATAGTTGGAGAATAATTTCAATAAAATAAAATAAAATACAAAGTGATTTTTTGCACTCCCCATTAATTTCCGCACTCTAAATTAGCGACCATTTTGATAGTCGTTAAATTTTTACTACCGCAAAAGCGGTCGCTAATTTAAAATGTGAAAATTAATGGGGAGTGCGAAAATTAATTGAGAGTGCGAAAATATGTTCCTCGATCAGTGATCAATTTGGCGCCACGTATGAAACACAAGAAGTAGTGAAGTACCATAACCTGCAGCCTCACTCCCTCTCTCTCACAACTCTAGTCACTAGTACTCTCCCAGCAATTTGAGCAGGTTGAAGATGACAACAATGGCAATTTCTTCAACTGCATTTCCACTTTCACTCTGCAATCACCCTCATTCACCTCCAAAACTCACCTTTTCCCCCTCACATCATCATCATCTTCAACTCAAATCCCTAAAAATTCCCCCAAATTTTGCGCAACATCGCCGTCAATTCATAATTCCCTGTTCTGCTACTCGAAAAACTTCGATTTTGTCAAGCAAGAAATCTCAATTAGTCTCCGAAGAAGATGAAGGMGACGCTTTTCGGAGGAAATTCACACAATCTGTGCTTTGGGTRATGGAAGGTGTCTACATTGTTTGGCTCTTTCTGCTTCCCTTTGCTCCTGTTAGTATTTCATCTCTTTCCAATTTTCGCTTTCAATTCTGCATTATTTCGCCGACCTTTTAATTGATAATGGTAACTGTTTATAACTTTYTATAGTCTGAGTATTGTTGTAAATTGCGATGCTGTTCTATTTGCAATGTGTTTGTTTGTTGCTTCAAGCCTTCAATGGCAATGTGAATAATAATTTGGTAAACCTAAATTTGGAATTGATTTATGTAAGAGGTAATAAGTATATTTGCCTTTTGTGAGATGCTTGCTTATTTGTATAATGTATACAATAAGAACAAGGAAAAGACTTTGAGTATCCTTGTTTTGAGCTGTTGGATTCATTAACTGTGCAAGAATTGTTGAATCATGGGAATTTTACTTGTTTATGATAGCATGAGTAGTCCACATTTCAAACACAAGATATCTATGCAAGTTGTAACGAAAAACAGTTTCAAACATTTGTCAATGTAAAGAGAGCAATAGGGAGATAAGTCGAGGGAGGGAAATGTAGCTTCTTCTCTATTGAAAAGGAAAATGTTTTCATCATTGAAAGCACTTCAATACTTCTCAAATCAAACTAGGGAAACTGTGGGGAAATGGAAATTTCATATATGAGAAAACATTTTAGACTTTAGAACCCAACCAAACACTCTTTTTTGCCTTCGAAGATTCTTACAAGTATTGAATTTCCTCAAAAAGTCTTTCATGGTACTCCCTCCGTCTTTTTTTACTTGTTACATTTTCCTTATTTGGATGACTCAAATTTCTTGCTACATTTCCTATTATAGTATATGGGTCCTACATACATTTTCTCTTTTTTTATCATTATTTTTGTCATTTTTCTATACAATTCTACCCATTTTAACTTTATTTTTGTCATTATCTTAATAAATACACTTACTTTTACATGGTCCCCACCCTATACACATGCAAAATTCTTGGCAATTGTGCTACAACCAATGTAGCCAGTAATAAGAGACGGAGGGAGTATCACTGACTTGAATTGTATTTGCTGATTACAATGGAAACATGGCAAGCTACTGATGACCCCCCCCCCCCCCCCAAAAAAAAAAAAAAAAAAATCATTTGATGACCTAAATTGGAGCCTTTTTTAAAATCCTTTTTCAATCAATCAATCATAGCCTTAATCCCATAAATGGGGTCGGCTAAAATCCTTTTTCGATAATCTGAAATCACTTCTGCTAAACCAGATTTGTTTTCATTGTTTTCTAAACTCTTTGGTGGAATTTAGTTAGCTTACCAATCCTGTCATTGTGCTATGGGACTTCAACCTTTCTTTTAAATCACATATCACACTTGTTCACATGACAGGGTGATCCTGTTTGGGCTATAAGTTCTGACACTATCAATTCTCTTGTGGGCCTTTCTCTGAATTTCTTCTTCATCTTGCCTGTAGCGAATTCTGGTAAGTATTACTTCCGTGGTTTTATTGCTATGCCATGTGTAGAATATCGTTTTATAGAGGTGGAACTCATTGTAGTATACTGCTGTGGCATAAGCTACTTTGCCAATCTTATTGGTCAAGTTCAGCAATTTGACTATATGAGATGATACTTGATGACTAAATCCTTCTTTTGTGAAAGGTGCTGATAATTTCAAGCCTGATCTTCCCTGCCTAATATCTAGAAGCTATAACCTTGATAAAGTAAGTTTATGGCTGGTAACAAGTCAAACGCAGACAAAAAACAACAGGTGGTTCAGGTCCTTCTGAATTCCCACTATATAGTAAATACACTAGGGCTCCCTTTGGTACTTTGGTTGGGTGTATAACATTTTCAATGTAAATTGATTTTCATAGAAAACAATTTACAATGGAAAATAATTTTCCATTGTTTGGTTGCATGTAAAAGAAGTGATGGAAAATAGGAAAAATAAAGGGGATCCAAGGAGGTAGTGAGGGATGAGTGCACAAGAGAAGGAAGGAAAATAGTTTTCCTTTCATTTTGGAAAGAAAATAGTTTTCCATCATTGCAAGGGAAATTTTACTCCAATGGAAAATGGTTTTGCACTCCTTTTGTCTACCAAACAATGTAAAATTGAAAAAGGGAGGAAAATACTTTTCTTGAAAATGTTTTATGCTCTACCAAACGGAGCCTAAGTGTAGGAATTTAGGAAAGTAAAAAATTCAGTAGTTATAAATTAAATCAGTGAAAATTGGATGAATATTGCAAAAGTTAAATTGATACCTGTAACATTAGCTTAAAATGATCTTCTGTTCAATTTTAAACTCCACAGAATCAAGAGAGCAAAATGTGCAATTAATGTTACTTCTTTTGCCTTTTCTGGAAGTCTGTACATAGAGAGTGAAGTTTTTAGTTTTACTGTGAAGAAGCATGCTTAGCTGTTCATCAGCTAAACCTAAATTTCAACTATGTAATGATTCACAATGCACACAGGCCAGACATTCACACACTTGCATACCATCAAGTTGTGTGGATCAGGAAAGCCATGTTGATATGACATCTAAACCAGCACCCTTATTCCCTAACATCGCACCAAGCTATGACATAGCATTTATCAAGCCGAAAAGATTCTCTTCCTTTATTATTTTTGGATTTTGACTTACTCTTCAGCTTCTGAGACTTATTTGAGGTGAAAATAGTGTATGTTATGACGGAAGCGCCGAAATCGAACAAACTACAAAAACAAACAAATAAGATAACACAAATAACACACAAAGATTTAACGAGGTTCACTATCAATGCGATAGCTACGTCCTCCTGGCCGGTACGAATATGTTTACTATGGAGATTCAAATGGAATACAATTGAGAGACTGGTAATTCTCCCAAGAATTCACTCTCTAATACTCTCAATGTGTTTTCCTCACAAAAGTGGCTTGAGCAACCAATGGAATAAAAAATAATTAACCCCTAACCACCTATTATAGGAAGTACAAAAGATATATGGAGTATAAGATAATATACGAGGATTGCCGAATAAAGAAGCCCAAAAGATATCTATCTCTCTCTCTCTCTCTCTATATATATATATATATATATATATATATATATATATATATATATATATATATATATATATATATATATATATATCATCAAAGATATCATCACTGATATCATGCAAGTTGCCCAAATTAATCTCGCCAAACCATTATTCATGCGTCTTTTACAGTAGAAACTGCGACATTCATGCAGTATGAGTGCCAAACCGCGAGCCTCCTGCGGTTCCGAATTCTACCCCAAAAAACTCCATCAAATAACAAAGCTTCGCCAAATTACTCCATATACTAATCGTATGACTTGATTAATACAAGTCACACCGAAAATTCTCCACAGTGTATTTGAGCCTTCTCTGGAATCTGGAGTATAAACAACCTTCATCCTTAGTTCCTTACTGCAAGGACCTATACTCTTTTTTTATATTTGAAAGATCGGCGATGTGGCACAAGTATTTCCACTATGATAATGGACGGTGACTGTATAGATCAACAACATCATACCAGCACTTACTCATTTATATATGGCTGTATAAGCTTGTGACACTCAATATACCAAAATTGTATACATCATAGCATAGAAGACTGTTATGGTCTTGCAGATATATGGCCTATCCTCTCCTTTTATGCCCTCTTCTAACAGCTTGACCTTGTAAGGTGCCAAGTATTCTAGTACTAATCACTTGTATTGTGCGTGTTTTTGACAGAGTAGTTGGTATTCATGCTATGGAAGCTCCACTTCTTCACCCAGTAAGTAGTGTGACTGAAGTTGAAGACCAATGCATTCAATATCTTAATTGCCTAATGCATACGCTGATTGAGAAATTTGGTTTCAAGTAGATGTCGGAAGGGCTTTTCAACTTCGTTGTGGCATGGACCTTCATGTTTGCTCCTCTTTTATACACTGATTATAAGAATGGAAGATACAAGGGATCATTGGATGTATTATGGGGCCTTCAGATGTTCCTGACAAACAGTAAGTTCCCTTGACGATTCTATTGCTTGCTCTGGAAAATGTTTCTTGATTTTTCTTTGCTAATTTGAAGTTCAATAATATTTTTTATATAGTGGTACTGTACAAGTCAAGCAAAATTGTGAAGAAAATTTTAGGAATTATACTTCAAACAGTTAGAGCAATATAACAAAATTGCTCACCTTAGATTGAGATTTGGTCTTCATAACATTTTGCACCCAGATATGTACCCATTAATCCATGCTTCAGCTTGAACACTGCTTTATCTTGACGACTTTAAGAGAGGCCTTATTCGCATTTCACCATAATCTGCTTCTTTTTCAACAATTGGAGAACCCATCCTTTTTCTTTTCCATAGTGCTTATCCTTATATTTTAAAGTTTAAACCCTTTTAGATATGTTTAGGCTTTCTGATAAAGTTGTGGACTGCCTCTGCAAATTCTCTTTTGAAAGAGCTTCGGAAGTTTCTTGATGAAAGCTATGTCACTTAAGTCATCTTGTTACACTGATTTAAATTTTTAGAATATCATGTTGCAATAGATTCTAGGAACACTATTCGTCTATTCTTTTGTGCTATGCTTTAATAAGATCATTTTGTACAAATAGTTATTGAGCTAAACATTTATCAAGAAAAGCATTATATTTTAGTTACACTTTGCAGCATTCTTGATACCCTACATGGCTATCAGACTCAATGAAGCTGATGAGATTGACTACCGAAAAAAGCCTTCTCAGCTAGGTACTGTGCTGATCAAAGGTGCGTCTATAGTTGGTTTGGTTGGTGGGGCTGTGTGCACCTTATCCATTCTGTGGGCCCTATATGGAAGAATGGATGGCAATTTCGGAAGTGTTAGTGACAGATGGAACTACTTGTTGAGCTATCTGGGATCTGAAAGGCTTGCTTACGCTTTTATATGGGATATTGTTCTTTACATGATTTTCCAGCCATGGTTGATTGGTGAAAACCTCGAAAATGTTGCAGAAAACAGGATTGTGTTTGTGAAGTATGTTAGATACATACCTGTTGTTGGCCTACTTGCTTATCTACTTTGTTTGAAAAGAGATGAAGTTGTAGAGCAGCTTGAGTGATTAGGGATCTTCTAGCATAAGTGAGAGTTTACATTTTGCAATGAATTCAGCAGTTATTCCTATTTTTGATATTGATGATATATGTGGTCTTTCAGAGTCAATCAACAGGAAATATCATTTTTTTTTTCCCTGTAGCCTACTGACTGTAAAACAGGATTGATTACTCTAACAGATATAAACCGAAGTTCAGTAATAATCGCAAGTCTGTGAAAACTGAGTATACACTCGTACGAGTTATTCTTAAACTCTTGGAAGCTACTCATTACTAGAAAGAAAACAGCTACTTCAGTAATGCTGTTTTTTCTAAACAGTACAGAATTAATAAGAAAATTGGAAACCCTAAGCAACTTATGATATACATGAAATTCTTGCTTGGGTATAAGATAGACTGTTAAATACTTCCACCAATGTTTTAGGGTTTATCAGAAGTCATTGCAACCGTCAGGTGACAGTGTGAAACTAACTCGCATAGAAGACCCTAACTCTTAGGTAGTGTTGGATAGGAAATAGGAAATAATTTGAAGTACTAATATCTCAAATTCAGTTCACAAGCTTTTCAGATGGCTTACAAGTTTCAGATTTTAATACTGTAGTATCACAAGCTCGAGTCTAGAATGAATTCAGGTGGGTGCAACCATGGAAGATAGAGCCGATGGTATATATTCACTCCATAATCATTTCAGTGCCCTAGAAAACGTATCGTATAGAGTCCAGTAAGATCTGTCTCAAATCATTTCAACATAACTGGATATGCAAATGCTCAAAAAAGCAGTCATTAGCAGTGATGTCAACAATTGCTGAAACCGAAAATTAAAGCCAATACATGAATAACTCAATCCTCCTTCGAACTAAAAGAAAATTTTCTTTTCCAAATAATCAGCTTTTTTATACCATCCTGTGTTGTATACATGTGATGAAACCTACAGAATTAAACTGGAAAGGTTGCTTACAATTTGTTTAGTTCCTCGATGTCAAAAGAAAATTAAAAAATAGACATTTTACAGCCATGACGAACCATTTGCAGAAACTGGATAATTCTTTAGTCTGCTTTCTTTTCTTTCTTCGTTTCTGGCTTCTTGTACATAATTATCTGGCTCAACAAGGTACTGTTTGTTGTGGCACCAAGGACAGAGCCCATCACAACTAACAAAAGAGTTCAAGGAATTACAATTTCAGAATAAACAGAAACTACAAGAATATTAAGATGTTATTAAAAAGACATAAAATAGGATCAAAACAAAATATCCAATTTATAAAAAAAAAAAAAAAAAAAAAAAAAAAAAAAAAAAAAAATTAATAAATAAATGGCACTGTAGTCTAGTCCATCCTTAAAGACCTTAATCCTCAAAAAAAGATAATAGTTATAATCTAGTTCACTGCAAGTCCTTTATGAAGGTCATGGGAAGGAATAAATTAGAGCCAACATTATCCCAAATTCTTCTATGATCATAACTTCAACTTGTACAGCTGATCTCATATCTATTTTAAATCAAAAGGCTTTAACAAAATTCTAGACCACAAGCAAGCTTTAAGTAAGAAGAGTTTATATTTGGCAGTGTGCCTAGTCATAATTTTTTATTTTTTTTTAAAAAAAAATAGCTGTCTCACCTTTGTTGGCTGAGTGATGATCTTCCCATTAATCAATCAAAGCCTTAATCCCATAAATGGAGTCGGCTAGATGAGCCAAAAGTAATTATTCCTTATAGTCATCTACAAAGATCTTCTTCCTCCATCCCCTACGATCAAAAACCTTTCTCATGCAAATCCATTTGCTTCATATCCTTACCAGCTAAGTCAATTTCAGTCTCCCCACCCTCTACCTCGTTTGAGCTCTCCATGATCTCACTCTTCCACTCTTCATATTGGTGCGTCCTAAGATCCTATATCTTTCCTTTAATTCATCTTTCAATTTTGTTTTACCGGATCTTTTTTGGTCTCTCCCTTGTTTATTACCTGCCCTACTGCATGTTCTACCTCTGTTAAAGACCATTTTGACTTCTATTCCACTAAATCCTACTACCAAATTTGGGTTTCCACAAGATCTTAAACTACAAGCTTTATAACTCATTTGAAACTTACCACACTTTTTCCAAATAAAATACAAAAGAATACATCTTAATCTTATTTAAGTCCGCACGTAACAGTTGCTCCATGTGGTTTTCGATCTTATTAAGCCTTCTAACATGCAATATATTCAAAAAATACTTCTAGGCATTCTTCAGATGACTTTTCTACTTGATACTCCTATACCTTGAAGGTCTGCCAAAGTCAACTAATATTGACATACCATCCTCATAACATAATTGATGACGCACAATTCCACCCCCAAACTTTATAGAAATGGGCAGAGAGAGGGTCGGACCAGGCCTCAGATGGAAAGACAGGTTTTCAGGCTAAATGATCTGGGCTGGGTCATGCACCTAACAGAATGTAGAGAAATTTGATTTGCCCCAAGTTTGTCTCCAAAGATGCCTAATAGCTAAGATATTAAACAACCCTAGGATTTGCAGGTTTCATCTGAAATGTGGTTGTCAACAACCTATAGGACAGGAGCTGATGCGGGTGCTAAGGATGAAGAATTGGACAACATATTGTGCGGTTTTTCTGAGCTTTGCATCTAGATTCAGTGCTAGATTCTATCTTTCTATTNAACATATTGTGCGGTTTTTCTGAGCTTTGCATCTAGATTCAGTGCTAGATTCTATCTTTCTATTTTAGGATATTTATAATAAATCTAATTAGTTATCAATTAGTTTATGATATTTTACAGCTTTATTTATCTATCTTTTAGGGTTAGATTTACTCTTTGTTTAGTATTTAAATAGTTCAAGTTTAAGCAAATAATTAGAGATTAATTTCAGAAATTTTTATGAAAAGGCCAAYAGTTTTCTCTCAAAGAASTCAAACCCTAATTTTGCAAGTTGGTGGTTAATTCCTTTATGCTTGTGTTKGCTAATTTAAGATTGTTGGTGATTAATTTCTTTATGCAATCTTGATTAGCATCGTGATTTGTGGTGGATTAATCCTGTAWCAAAATCACAAAAAAAATCATTGATTCGTGGTGGCTTTGCCTTTATCGAGTCAAATATCCCATATTTTCTGGACAAATTCAATCAGTTTAGTGCCCTAATTGAAATCCAAACCTAATTCATGTCTCAATCGAATAAACCTGATTATTTCACGCATCAGGAGCACTTGCTTCAACCTTATCATCTGCCTTCATGCTATACTGCCACTTAGGTTTCTAAAAAACCATGATAAATTCAAATGGAAGATATTCTCTATCAAGGTTTATAGATTATGTAAGTAAAGGGGCGCTATAAAGATGGGGGGTGCCAAAAAAAATCATGTGTTGAAGGGCACAGTCAACAAAGAAAATACCTAGAGGATTTTTGGGAGAAAGTACATATACTATAGGTTCACTCCTAACCTTCACAATCTGACTTTACTATAACTCCGTATTAATCAAAGATTTTCAGTAATACTCCCTCTGTTTTTTTAAGATGTTCAACACCATATTTGCACGACATTTAAGAGATGATTGAGTAGTTGAGTAAGTTAGGTAAAAAAGTTGAGTAAAGAAAAAAGTAAATGTGTGAATGGAAATTTTTGGAAAAAAAGTAATTTTCGGTGAATAGATTGGGTAAAGTAATAAAAGTTGAATTTAGAAATGAATAATTCATTAATGTTGGAGTAAATGAAGTACGTAAAAAGTAAAAAAGATATTTTTAGATTAGTTTGGAACAACTATTTAAAAAATCCCCAAATAGAAAGTGAGACTGAGACAACTAAAAAAATGAAGGGAGTATTAATCATGTGGCATCACAACAGGGCATCCACAATAAGGGTTTGTCATGTGGTTGTTTTTGGATTTTGAGGTTTGAAAATCAAACCCCTTATTATGGTGTAATGAACTAATATTACTTGGAGGGTAGTTTAGGGCACTCACAATAAGAGGTTTATCATGGGGTTTGTAGGTGAGGTGTAAGGTTTGATTTTCAAACTTCTTATTGTTGGGGATAGTTGATGGGGTTTGAAAGTTGAGAGGGGTTTGTATGGGTGAGGTGGAATTTAGGTGGGATATGGTGTGTAAAATAAAAAGGGAAATAAAATAAAGTTAGGTAAAAGTTGTTAATTAATTTAAATTGGGTCCCACCAACAAACCCCTAAAAGGTTTGAACTATTGTTGGTGAGGGGTTTGTTATGGGAGGGGTTTGTGTGAGGTCGATGTGGCAAGAGTTCAAACCTAGAGGTTTGAACTATTGTGAGTGCCTTTAGGTATTTTAGGATAATTTATGTACTAGAAAATGGTATTAGTCTCTAGAGTTAGCTTTATGTATAAATAGGCTAAGTAGCAAGTGTTAGAGTTCATGTTGAATGATGAATGTTTTGAAGTGAAAACTTCTTTGGAGAGTTTCAAGTCATTGATTTGGGAGAGAATCGGGCCTCTCGAAAGCTCGGTATTTATCTTAGTTGGCTTAATTATTTCATTTCAGTTTATATTATTCCATCATTAGTTTCCATCACCACCCTTAATCTACCATTTTCAGCCATTATTTTCTGTCATAATATTCTAGTCATGTCGGTTCATCACATATGGGTGGTAGTTTATGGGGTTTGAAAGTTGGGAGGCGTATTAAACTAGTGAGGTGGAATTTATGTGGGGTATCGGGTGTAAATAAAATGGAAAATAAAATGACATTAAGTAAAAGACAAATGTGTATATATATATTGGGTCCCACCTACAAACCCCTAAAAGGTATGGACTATTGTTAATGAAAGGTTTGTTATGAGTGAGGTGTATATAAATATAATGTGGCATTAGTTTAAACCCCTTAGAGGTTTGAACTATTGTGGATGCCCTTAGATATTACCGACTATTTCAGAACGTTTTCCATCAATATTCACATAAGATTGACAACAATGAAACAAATAAAAAATAATGACGATGATATTGATGTAATCACTGTCAAAAAACTTAGAGCAATGTGATAAAGAACAAGGATACCATTTGTAGGGGCTTTCTCTTGGATGCTGGTAAAAACCCTCACTGCAAAGAAACAATTAGTAATCACTATATGCAACACTGAATCTCACATATTGTTAGACAAAAATATATGTAAAATTTCTTGATTATGCTCACCCATGGAACCTCCAAAGTTCATAAAACATGTCAGAAAGCTAAGCTCTCCCGTCGATTTATTCTGCAAGTAAACAGCCATAAAAAAATGTCAAGACTACCCATAAAAATAATTACAAAGCAAATTGACTCTTTACACCTAAAAGACGTCTGCATCTAACATAAGTTCGTGTGAAGCGACCACAGGATAATTAAGTTTGTAAATAATTAAGCATACTGAATTTCCATACAAAGAAAAAAATATATAGAAAAGAAAAAAAGAAAAGAAAGAAAAGAAAAGAGAAGAGAAGCCATTACAGATGCTTGTCACAAATTGGATTGAGAAACTTAAATACCTAAATACTGTAGAAAGTATTCGAGACCAGGTAGCATGTTTGGGTATATACATTAATTCTTCTATGATCAATAGCAGTATCAGTATGCAATATCAGGTGAGGGTTTTACAGAAGTCAAGCTCCTATCAAATTACTGCACTTTGCACATATTTTTTTACAGATGTCAAGATTCTCTTTATGTGTGTCTTGATATAGTCATGAGATACCTAGATCAGTAGATGTATCACATATTACCAAATTACTGTGCTTTGTGCACCTATATTCCTTATTTTGGTGATATGTGAATCCGCTAAAATATTTGGAACACAGCTATGTATTTTCAAATATAAAGGTTTGTTCCTTGCTTTTATATATATAGGCATACACCCAAAATATGAGTTACGCTCTTGACCTAAGACTCGTGTTGCTTCTATATGCCTTCCAACCCAAAAAGATACAGAGAAAGGGAAAATCTAGTAAGCATAGACTTATAATACTGGTGAAATAAATTTGGTTTCCAACATTCAACTTACACTGAAGTTTTTCCAGATTTGAGGAATCCTTGCACAAAGGAATATTGCATGTTGGGATGCCTGTGGTAAATAATTCCATAATGATATTTAGCCGACAAGAAATGATGACATACTTCTCAATTTATATCATACAAAGAATGATATTCATCTGAGCATAACTTAAAGCAAATGTGTGTCCATTGAAAAATATCTCACATATAAAGCTTCAAAAAGCATTGGATCAATTTTACCGGCCAGAATTGTTGGTGCCAAGCCACAATATCTAAGTTGTTATTGTTAGGAAACTGTTTTCCAAAAAAAAAAAAACCAAAAAAGATGTTTACAGGTTAAAGAACAAAGGATACAATAGAGCCCTCATCCATCTTGAAGTTCCTATTGGTTGTGAAAAGTAGTAGATTACTCCAACAAGAATTATAGCTGCAACAGGGAAAAAAGAAAGTTGTCAGAGGTGGAATTTTTGACACCAACATTGGCAAAGAAGCAAAGATACATATTATCGCCTTTTCACTTAACATGACTTGTTATCTAGAGTGAAGAGTAAGCAAGCCCTTTAGATATGTATCAAAATAAGGGATACACATTGAGTTCTGAAAGAACATAGGATTGCTTGAACCCCTAGACGAAGCATGCATAGGGTGGGCCAAATGATAACTTATTAAGGTAGTAAAAAGCGATGAAGGGATGAGCATCTTTAGTCTCTAGAATCACTATTTCAGAGAGGTCATTCTCTTTTTTAATGAAAGCCGTAAGCATTACGGACTAACGGAAGAAGTTTGTCGTGTACCTTGAATCAATAGAAATGCATATTCCCCAAAGGCTGAAAAGGGCATGCCTTTATGAAGGCAATATGCTAGAGAAATTGTGTAACCAATCACTTCAAGCTCAAAAGCCACCACACTGAGCCCTCTAACACTTTTGTGCTCCAAGATCTTCAATATCTGCCAGATATACGGTGGAGTGAGGAATCAATTTGTAGGCTTGGGAAAACAATACTATAAAAACTGTACATCGTCAGATATGAGACTTCCGAAAACATGGCATAGAAATTTGCCGTAAAGCATGCAGCAACCATGATAAACTCAAGAGAGACAATCAAGATCTTCATATGAAACAGCATATACTTCCAAATAATTATTGGCAAAGACAACCACAACCTTCGACAACAAATTAATTGAACCAAATACTAACAAATTTTATCCAATGCAAATGAAACATCCGCCAAATTCACCTCTAAATGACATTGAATCAATGGTAGTGGATGTTGGTAACATGCAAAAACAACCATATCCCGTGATAAATTATACCGAAACTCCGCCATTGACAAAAGATGATTAGAGTGAACCAAAAATATCAATCAATTTAACTCGCAGAAATTCATGTCTCAGACCACTGCACTGCACCATTTTAATGAAAAGTTTTCCACCACATATAGTAATAATCAACACCAAAAGTCTTATCGCTGACGATATGAATATATGATTACAGCAATCCGCAATTCAATTAAATTGCGAAGAGGAATTATCAAACGCCTTATCAGTCATCACAATTCACAAACAAAAACAAATGTAGCTTATGAGTTATAATCAACACTTTTGGAATTGCATGAATAAACTTTCCCCTAGTAATTAAACACTTCTTTCCCAGGTTAAACAATCAATCAAACACCCGCGAAATAAGTGAACAATTACACTTTCCCACAAACCCATACCATCAATCCAAACAAATTCAGCAAATTTTAAGTCAATTGAACCAAATTGAAGAATCAAAGGCAAATTAAGAACAACTGAATTAGGGTTTCCGAAATCGAAAGTTGTGAAAAAAGAGAGTGATATGGAGGAGAGAGAAAAGGAGAACCTGAGGGATCTTGACGGTGGTGGAAGCAGCAACGATACAGTAGCCGAGAAGCTTCGAGATGAGAGGCAGCAAACACTGTTTTTCAGGAATTTGGCCATGTTTGAGTGATCCTATTACACACCCAAAGTCCATTCCAAATATCTCCATTTTCTGTATATTTCCCAGATCACAGCACTCCAACGATGCAATTCTTTGCAAGTTTTGAAGTTATCCTTCCTCACTTTCCACTTTTCAGCTTTCTAACTCTTTTAAACGAGGAGATGATTAAAACACACTAATGAAATGATGGAAAAAACTTAATCTGCCCACCGGGTTGACTACCCACCACTAATATAGTGTTGTTAGTGGCATTGAGAATAGAGTCTCACTTGTTTAAAATAATATTAGTTTAATGCATTATTAGTAGTGGATCGTCAACCCATTGGGTAGGTGTAGTAATGTCCTGAAATGATGTGCCTTTTATTATTTGTGTGACTATTTATTTTAGGAAAATTTCCTCAGGTACCCCTGAGGTTTGGTCTAATAGCTCAGGTACCCCTGAGCTTTTGGAATTACCTCAGGTACCCCTGAGGTTATGGGTTTATAGCTCAGATGCCCTTATTAAGCCTTTCCGTCACTATTTTGTTACTTCTCCCATCCATTTAACCTGCCTTAACTAATTAAAACTAAATATTAAAGACACCACCACTGTAAGTCTATGACCTCCATAACCACCACCACCTCCATGGCCAAATTCACGAACTACCACCACGAACCACGACCACCACAAACTACCACCCTCACGAACCACCAACACTGCATGACCACTACCACCGCCACATCGACCCAGCCACACACACCTCCTTTCTCGTTCTTCCTCGACCCAACAACCAACCAGAGCAGAAAAKATCGATCCAAAACCTAGCCACCACTTCCTTCTTCGTAATTTATTCACGAATTTTGTACGAATTTGGTTCTTCGTAGAATTAAGGCATGAATTTTGCAGCGAATTTGGTTCGTCATAGAATTAAGGCATGGATTCTATGCAGCATATCACACGCTATCAACCTCATAATTATAGTCTGCTATAATTTTGATTGAACCCAACTACTATAATCGTGAAAATAGCAGTATAAAGACCAGAATTTGCAAAGTTATGAGGTGCAATTGATTGGCCTAGTTATGAGGTGCGAACCCAGAGTTTGATTCACGAGTATGCTCCACAAATCGTGAATCAAAGACCCAGAGTTTACTCATAAGATACTCGTGAATCAAAATTATACTGCTATTTTCGCACCAAATTCTTATGAGTATCCTCCAATTTTGTAATGAATTTGGATGAATTTTGAATGAATTTTGCGCGGATTCGGGTACTTCAACTCTGGGTTTGATAGGATTCAATTTTTGGTTTGTTTGTGAGTTTTTTTGTTCGGTTTTGTTGACAGTCGCGATATTGGCTGGTTCGTGGTGGTGGCTAGGTCGAGGGGATGGCAGACCGGTTTCAAGGAGTTGCTAGGTTCAAGTGAGAGGGGGCGGCGGTTTTGAGGGAGTGGCTGGATCGAGGGAGTGGTGGGTCGCGTGGAGAGCTGCGTAGGATGGCCATGGCAAGAGCAAGCTGGAAGGAGTGAAGGAGGGAGGAGGAAGAAGGGGATTAATTAATTATTTTTAATTATTAGAGTATTTATTTAGTTAATTTTAGGTGTTTAATAGAGTAATCAGTTAACTTTAACGGTCAAATGGATGGAAAACTAACGGTAAGGTTACTTGAGCTATTAGTTCCTAACGTCAGGGGTACCTGAGGTAATCCCAAAAGCTCAGGGGTACCTGAGCTATTAGACCAAATCTCAAGGGTACCTGAGGAAATTTCCCTTTATTTTATCTCATCCCTCTAAGAGAGTGTTTGGTACGAGAGATTATGAGGTGGGTTCCGAATTACCACCTTCTCATTCTCAACCTATATTTTCCAAATTTTCATTCACGCATACCCTATGCCCGTAAGAGTTAAAATAAGGGAATTGAGTTATGTTGCACGAGTCGATTTTCAAGTGGTTAAAGCTTCCCTTCTGATTCCAGAAGATCCTAGGATCGATTCTCATCCCCGTCCTTGTTGCCCTCTTAGCACCAAAAAAAATATTGCACGAGTCGAAGTCCAGAGGCGGAGCAAGGGGGTCAATAGCCCTCCCAATTCCAAAAATAAAAATCACATTTTTTTAGCAAAATTAGCGACCGTTTAACCTTTTTATTTTATCTCAACTCACTCGTTAATTAATTATCATTAATCAACCATCTTTTATTTCTTATCAATGCACTCGTACCAAATGTCAATCTCCAGTGGCGGACCTATATTGGGCCCTGGTGGTGCACATGTACCACCAGTCGGCCCAAAAAATTTGGGCTTTTTTTTTTATTTAAAACTGTTCTAAAATAAGTATAAAACAAACTGAAGGGAAAAATAAACACATGTTGCTTCCTAGCTCAGTGGTCTGAAGCCCTTGTTAGTTTTGCTAAGGTCGCGTGTTCGATTCCTAAGGCTGTCTTTTTTTGGTTTTATTTTTCCCCAAAGTTACAATTCCCAATTACTCTCTCTCTCAAAGTTAGTCATTCCATTTTCAAGTTTCAACTCAAAGTCTCAAACCCTAACTCAATCTCTCTCCTCGGCGCGGCGGCTCCGACGGTCGTCCTCGGCCTCACTTGTCTGCAGTCTGCTCTGTTCGGGAATCAGGAGTACTCGTCGGCTCGTCGGCCTCATTTTGTTCAGAGAATCAGAGTTTGTGAAACTTGTTTGATAATTGTTGATATAATATTGTTGTTTTACTTGTTTAATTTCATTTTTCGTATATAATATATTGTTATTTGTTAATTGTTGATATAATATACTGTAGATGTGCACATCGTGTAAACAAATTCTTCATTTAAACCCTAATTTTCAACTCATGTTTCGTGAATTCGGCGATCCATCATATTGATTTTGCCAATTTATGTATGATTGATGATGATTTATTTGTGATCGGAAACATTTTGAAACCCTTGATTATGCTTAAGTTATACTGGGTTATTATATGAGATTCAATGTATTTATCTGAGGTTTTTGTCAAACTCATTGAATTTCAGAAGATTTGGCTGTTTTATATGTTTAGTTTAGCGAAGGTGCTGATTTGATTTTAGCCAGTGAGTAATGAAATGGTAAAAACTTAATTTTTGAGAAACATAGGTCTAGTGTCTAATGCTCTTGAGGTCTTGCCCATCAAATCAAGGAATCGATACTATGTCAGTCAAATATTTATTGAGTTGCTGGTTCAATATTTCTTGCTTCAATTCTGTACTCTTTTAATATGTTTATGTATTTTGTAATATTTGGTTAAGAAATTTTTTTATTACAAGTTTGTCTATTAATAGTGTCCCACCAGGCGAAAATTCCTGGGTCCGCCACTGTCAATCTCCTTATACTTTTCTCTCGAATCTTTATCAACTTAATCACCTTCTAATTTTCTAACTAAAAGTAAGGTATTGGTAAAAACATTTTAAAATGGATCATTTTCAACTTTAAAACTAATTTTTRTCTAAAATTATAAGCCGTACATTATTGTCAATTTGTCATAAAGGGATTGAGAAGAAGCACGCATTATATAATGGAGGTTGAACAAATGATGTCCAACTGAAAAAGACATTTATGTTTCATCTCCTCTTAAACCTAAAAAGATAAATATTATTTTTAAAAAAATCCAACAAATCAACAAAAAGGAAAATTTTAATTAAATAGTAAATAATTAGATACAAATAAATGGGTACATAACTTTAAAAAAACGTAATTAAATTTCAATAGGAATGTGCCTCACTGTTCTTAGGCAATGGATTGACTCATTAGCTTAATTTGTCCACTATTATTATATTTATTAAAAAGGTCATAATTAACTATTTATTGAAGGACATATACAACGACATGATATGTATTTTCTTTTTTAGTTCATATATATTTATTTACTCCCTTACTTTCGATTTATCTTTTACGTTCGTAAAATTACACGTGAAAAATTCGTATTTGGATAAAATAGGTTGATATTACTTGAAAGTTCGAGTATTATTCTTTTAATTTGTTTGAGACATGTGTAGTAAAATTAAAGTGAATTAAAAATGATTGGATAAGATAAGTTTGGGTGGAAAATCGAGAAAAAAGAGGAAATAAATAAGAGTAATATGAGAAATTTTGGAGTAAAAATAACATTAATAAGTAAAAAAGTAAAGTATAAAAAAAAGAAACCTAAAGAATAAAAAAMAACGTTAAAAAAATTGTAAAAAATAAACTGGAACGGATGGAGTACAAAAATAAAAATATGATACGGAGTATCTAATATTAAAATTTCATAATTAAGTAATCTAAAAGAGTCATCAAATTTTCATAAAATCCCATCAAAAAAATCCATAAAATCAGGTGTAATTAGTGGCCCCTCCAACTTTAAAACTCCATAGTCCATACTACTTCCTCTCAAGTCCTTGTCATTTTGAGCACCTAATAACTTTCTGACTAATATCTTAAATTAAAACCATTTTCAACTAAAAAACTTTAAAATATTTTGAATTTGCAAGTCATGCATTTTAAAATAAGGAGTTGAATAGACAAGTGTATAATATAAGTTTAAACACTTTCAACTTGATCAATAACAATTTTTCCATCACCTAAATCAATAACGTTTTAGATGAAATTCTTACGAATAATATTTAAATATAGAGGAAAAAATCCAACCTAATTTTGACCTAAAATCAGTGCAATTTTTTTTATTATATTTTTAGTTTTATACTTTTATTCCTCCGTCTTCAAAAGATTTCAGAATTTTCATAAATGGTACTCTATATCTGTCTGTTTTTTTATGTGCTACATCTGTTTTTTTCAAAGTTTTTGAAATATAATTTCAAACACTAATATCTCAAGTTACATACGTGAAAAAATTATTATAATTATATATTTGAAAAGTACAAATTGAGACGAATCAAACAAGATCAATCATGACTGTGTTTTTTCTTATGTATATAAAATTAAAGACGGTTAAAGTTAGCAAATGAACAATGGTACAAGTCATAATGTAGCACATAATTAAAAACGGATGGAGTATATGAGATGATCACTTTCTTCGATCCCCCACAAACTCAAATTGGGTCCCACTTATTTTRTCTCTCAAACTCTACTCTAAAAAACTATTAAAACAAACAAACATAGGGTCTACCTTAAAATAAAAGCCGATCCGTCTGAACCATAGCCAAAGGCCAGTGTGACCAGCCAAGGGTTGTGATGTTTAATCACCTCTTAAAGAATGCGCAATGTATTGAAATTTTTAGAATATTGATGACATTATCCATGCATGTTTATTTAAATTGTGTGGGGAAGGTACGATAACTTAAATAAACATTAAACATGATTAAGGGTGTTTATATGAATGACGAATTGGAATGAAGTAACGGCAAATTGCGATTCGTGAAGTAGCGCTCGCCAGGTAGCGGCTCGTGATTTGCTATTGCCTTGATTTGAGTTTTGGCATAATTTGAAAAATTGGGTTTCGTTGCCCTCAATGCTGCCTTGACTTGAATAAATGCGAAATTTACAGACTGCTTGATGCGATGCGTGTTATCTTATCCGTAAGTTGTTAACTATGTTAAGATATATCTTATCCGCACTTGCTAATCTCTTTTAGATAAAACATGTTAATCTATCTTTTTACATATATCCAGTTAACCCTATTATATATTATGGAAAGAGAGAAAAATTAATCAATCAAATAATCTGAATAATTTTCTCCTCAAATTCTCTACATGCTTTTTTTATCTACTCAAATTAATCCAAAAACACTTTGATTACCTTCAATAATTCATTCACACCTCGAAAATTTATTGACCGTTCATCTTGCGATTCTAAAGATTTCACAAAATTTCCAACATAAGCACATACGCTACTAGTCTTCTACCCGTACCCCGGATTCTTGGCCAATTGGTCCATAAAAAAACACACACGATTGCACAAACAAACATTGTAGGATTTGTAGGAGAGTAATTGTAGATTTGTACGCACTAACACACCCCCACGTGAATCACTTCAGTTCGTTCCCACTATTTTTGCAAACGTTATTATTGTAACTGGTAAAATCACACACAATCATATAAAACAATCTGAGATCTAACACAATCTCATTGAAAAATCAACCTAATTCATCATCAAACTTTGTACTGTATTATTATTAGCAGCAATAAATACTTTGAATCTTCAATTCAATTAGCACGTCTTCATCACTCCCTTCTAATTTCATCAATTAAATTATTCCACTCCATCATATATCTAATATCACACCCAAATTCATCCCATTTTTGACAAAATCAACTGTTGTTGTGTGTTGTCTTCTTTCTTTCACTAATCACTACGACACCTCTCAATTTTGCCGTCCTTTCGTCATGCTCAATCTCCATTTCATCTTCTCAGTCTTCTTCGTCGTTTTCAATTCTATTTTCGCAGCTCTTCAGTCCGCTTTCTAGCCCCCTTTTAATCATTCAATTTTCCTTTTTTAATTCTTATAATAATTCAATTATTCTCTCTCCTTATAATAATGGCTGCTAAATTTGGATCATTGAGGCAGAGCTTCATGGAGAGGAGCAAAGAGAGATTCATCTCCCGAAAAGGGTATTCGGAGCTCGGGTATTCGGGCTCCGATTACGATACCGACCTCAARAATGGCGGCTGCTTTCGATCAATTTGTCATCGGGCTAAGTTCGGGTGTTACAGACGGATTTGCGATGGGATTTTAGGGTTCAAAGATTTCTGGGTGAAATTGTACGAAATGGGYCAATCAGACCCGCGAAAGGTGTTCTTTTCGGCGAAAATGGGGTTGTGTTTGGCGTTGGTTTCGTTGCTCATCTTTCTGACCGGCCCTCTTCGAGATATTAGTCAGTACGCTATTTGGGCTATTTTGACTGTCGTCGTTTGTTTCGAATATAGCGTCGGTATGTTTGTTTTCTTCATCCTTGCCTTTTTTTTTTTAATTGCATTTTAGAATCACTATTTCCTTAGACTTTTATTGTCTCTGTATGTATGCGCTGAATAAATAAACTCGAAATACTCCCTCTGTCCCACGAAGTTTTATTCGGCAYCTAAACAATTCCGTCTTTTCATATGCTGAGAGAGATAGTAGGGACCATGTTMTGTATGAGGGGAATGGGGTAATCTCGTAGGGGCGAATTAAATAGAGGGCAATCTTTTGAGGACGAAGGGAGTATTAAATAAACTTTATTCCATAGATGATTACGGAATACATTAGATGCTTATAATAATAATGGTGCAATGATGATTTATTAAATAAACTCTATTGTGTAGATGATTACATTAGAAGCTTATAATAATGGTGCAATGATGATTTAATTTGTTAGTGTACTCTTATTAACATAGGGTCGACTTGGAGTAGTGTTCTTCACGTTGAAGTCTTAAATTAAGCATAACTAATTACAAGAAGTTAATAGTATAATTTGTTAGGTTCATAGGTTAATAACATAGTGACGACGAAGACTGTCTTTTGGATAACACAACATGCCCGATTAATGACAAAAGAATGGGGATGGGGGGGTGGGGGATAGGATACAGATGGAGTTATTGGTGTGTGCATATAATGAATGTATGAATCATATGAAAATATTCCAGAATGATGTCATTTATATATTATTCTTTAGCTCTGTCGTTGGACATGTTACCCCTAAGAATTAGATTACTAATAGATGTTGGCTTGGTTGAAATATACCTCTGTCATAGCTCATCAGGTCTTTGGAAGTTGATACTCAAAACTTGTGTTTGGAAACCTATGTACTCTGCATTGCCCCATTGTAGCTTATTATAAAACCATAAAACCACAAGATATAGGAGTATATTGCTAAGGTTTAGGTTACTTGTGTAGGACAGAAGAATTGAGTTTCACTAATTAATAGAGTTTTGGTATTGGTATGTTAATATTATTTGATTTGAACTAGGCCAAAAATCCAAGATCAAGGGTCTAAGCTTATGCTTTTCGAGGATTTAATCTGTGTAAAGGTTTTCATCATAAGGTAAAATAAAAAAATAAAAAAATAAAAAAATCATAATGAATAAATAGGGTAGTTGTGGAAATGTGGGCTTATAGAGGATTGATTTTCAACCTTTAGTGGTTTAGCCATCAAGTATTCACCAATTACTAATAATTGGTCTAGAATCCTACAATTTCACATAATTACAAGTAAGCATCTAAGTATTGGAGCTATCATATTTACTGTAAACTTGACCGTTTGTAAATCAAACTRTTCATGATGTGTTTGCTGATGTAATGTTTACTTACTYTTCTTGCACTTGGAGCATGCAAATATTTATAAGATGCCAACAACTTGGCTCAAGAGCAAGAGGGGCTTATAGTTCTGTAACTAATGGAGTGGTGTGGCTCCTGAGAGCGCTGATATGGTTTTGTCAATTTGTGATAGTGTTTAAAATTAGACATACCAGTGAMATTGAAATTTGAAACTGAAAATCTTTTTGCGCAACATTAGTCCTGCCTGAAGCACTTAGATTCTGGCTATGATCTGGGATTCTCTAGGTTTGTCTGATTTCGTTGGACAACTTTATATAACCATATCTTGTGACTTGTAAGTAACTAGTTACCCATGTTGACATAGGTGTGGACACTTCAACATTGCAAATAGGACCAAAATCATGGAGAACCTGAGTGTGACWCTTGGACACATACTATGTTGGATATGATATYATGAGTTTGAGTAACATGGATCCAAATGTATTAGGGATAGTGCTATACTGGTATTGTAGTATTGTGTATTAGCTTGGAGATTCTYGATGTTGATTTTGTTTAGGCAACTTTGAGTTTTATATTGTCCMAATTACCCTAGGCTATTGGCTATTTGGCTCTAGCTTGAATAAGAGACTTATTATGCATGTGTCTTTAATAAAACACTGCCTCATGCGAGGTGCATTGCTCTGTTGCTGCAGCAGAGTGGATCTTAGGTCTAAAAGAAGAGTAATTTTATAGCTCAACTTAGTTGGCTATCCTTTGTTTAAAATTTCCTAGTTTACGGCATATAGATTTGATTATGGTTTTATATATCAAATATAACTAGTCGATRTGTATGTAACCCTTATTCTAGGTGTCCTCYTAGGTTTTCTTATTGGATTGTTCTCTTATTTTCGGTCTCTGTTCATAGCCCGTTATYAGTTAAGATTCTAGCATTAGCTTTAGCTTGTACTCCCTCCGTAACACTTTAACTRCAACAATTGTTTTTCARGRTTATCAATGAAGTAATTTAAGGGTGTAAACGAACAAATCATTCAAAATAATTTTAAGACAATTAAAGTTGAGATTACATGATACTAATCTGAAAATTTTGCAAGTTAATTTGTTCATTTACTCCCTTAAATCGTTTCCTTAATATGRGTGAAAAACAATTGTTGAAGTTAAAGCGTTACGGAGGGAGTACTTGAGAASTCTATTCTAGTGGAAAGAAATAATTCCYGTTGTTCACATCTCCTCTAATGGATGAAAAGTGTGCAATCGATKAATTTCACAGAATCTAAATTGTAGTTGGGACTTTRGGGAGTCCTTGSGACAATTTATCAGTGCTTGAAWATTTTGGATTGGAGCGAGGCTTTCTATTGAGCTCAAATATTGTCACTGAATATGATTATATATTGTTTCGTTTTCCATAGGAGCATCTCTCAGTAAAGGCTTTAATCGTGCTCTTGGAACTCTATCTGCTGGAGGATTGGCTTTAGGGATAGCAGAAGTGGCACTTCATGCTGGAGAATTCAAAGAAGTCTTCATTGTTATTTGTCTTTTCATTGGAGGTATAGCATTTTAATTTTTACTTTGTAATGTTGTTCAAGTTATTTCATCTGTTATTGAATGTCATCAGTCGCTTTGTGATGTGCCTCCTCTTTATCAAAKTGRGATTATCAGAAGGTTGATTGTCATAATAATTTTATCTTAAGCTTAATGCACATTTGATGTGCAGGATTTTTTTCAACTTATGTCAAATTATACCCCAAGCTGAAAACGTATGAGTATGGGTTCAGGGTATTCCTATTGACTTATTGCATAGTGTTGGTGACTGGCAATAAAACATCAAAATTTCTCCAGACAGCATARTATCGGTTATTGCTTATTGCAATTGGGGCTGCCATTGCTTCAGTCGTCAACATCTGTTTTTACCCTATCTGGGCTGGCGAGGATCTCCACAAGTTGGTTGTGAAAAATTTCAAAGGTGTTGCCACTTCATTGGAAGGTTTGAACTAGACTTCGAGAACTTTTTTTTTCTGTGGCCTGGGGGATGTCAAACTTTCTGATTAAATAAGTTCATATTTTTTTGTAGGCTGTGTTGATGGGTTTTTGCAGTGTGTAACATATGAGAATATCCCTTCAAAAATTCTAACATACCAAGCTCATGATGATCCCCTSTATGGGGGCTATAGGGCAGCTCTCCAGTCTACAAACCAAGAGGAATCTTTGGTATGTTTCTTTTGCAGACCTTTCGTCATTTACTTTCATTCCCAGTCAGAATGATTGTTTTGAATAGTAATATTATATATTTATATTCTATTGCAGCTGGACTTTGCTTCATGGGAGCCTCCACATGGCCCTTACAAATCATTTAATTACCCTTGGCAAAACTTTGTTAAAGTTAGTGGTGCTCTGAGACATTGTGCTTTCATGGTCATGGCAATGCATGGATGCATTCTTTCAGAAATACAGGTGCATACATCACTTTTTCTCTTATTTCTGTTCTTATATAGCCAAGCTAATTGCTTTTAGTTGCCCAGAGCATCAACTGCATATTTTATACTTCTTACATTTCATGAAGCGTCCTTGTTGCTTTGCTATTGCTGGTAGATGTTAATTATATGGGTGTTGGATCTATAGTAATACGGAGTAGTTGAATATTATGCACTTATCATCTAGAAGCACACACACACTTGGATAGAACTTATACGAGTAGTACTTTTTCTTTTTTCATGGTAAACAATTAGATTGACCGAATTAGCTTGTTAATTATGCACACTTGCACAGGCACCAGCAGAAAAGAGACGGGTTTTTACAATTAGATTGACTGAATTAGCTTGTTAATTATGCACAGGCACCAGCAGAAAAGAGACAGGTTTTTTACAATTAGATTGACTGAATTAGCTTGTTAATTATGCACAGGCACCAGCAGAAAAGAGACAGGTTTTTACTGAGGAACTTCGTAGAGTTGGTACTGCTGGGGCTAAAGTATTGCGCGACCTTGGGAGCAAAATTGAGAAAATGGAGAAACTGTGCCAGGAAAATATACTAGCAGAAGTTCATGCAGCAGCAGAGCAACTGCAGATAAAAATTGATGAAAAATCTTATCTCTTAGTTAATTTTGAGAGCTGGGAAGAAGGAAAACGTCCCAAAGAATTTGAAGACCCGGATCATGTTGCCCAAATGAAGGATTGTGGAGGTGGTCTTGTGATAAACTCCCTCAGTTTGCTTAGCATTGACCCTGAGCATATGCATTCAACTACCGATGTCCCAAGTGCAAGGGCTTCTATGATGGGTGCCGGACCTTCAATGCAGGGAATGTTTTCTACTGACAGCATGTCAGGTAGGGCCCAGTGGCCTTCACGCATTTCAATTCTTCCCGATTTTACCATCAATGAAAAAGAAGCACAAACGTATGAAAGTGCGAGCTCCTTGTCACTAGCAACCTTTTCTTCTCTATTGGTGGAGTTTGTTGCAAGGCTTGGTAATCTGGTGGATGCATTTCAGGAGCTTAGTGAAAAGGCAAATTTCACGGAACCAACAGAATTTCCAGTAGTAGATAATGAGAGCAACAACTTCTGGAAGAAGCTAACCAAGTGCTTTCAGTTCAGAAATTGAGGTATGGGTTTGATTGTTGAGCAACCATCATGCCAATCAACTCAGCTTTCGATATTCATGGTTAGTTTGCTTCAATGACCCTGAAACTCTAGAAATACGGAATATGGACTGAGTGAACTTACAGGACAACAGAATTTACAGGATGATGACACATGCAATTCTTTGCGACTATTTTACCATAACTTCCTTCAAGTGGAAATTTTGTTTACATGTGCATAAATAAAGGAGATGACAAGTAAAAATAAGCGATTCCAGAGTATGTAGTAATTTTTCGTACTCCGTATGCTGTATACTTCGAGTTCTCTCTTCAGTTTTTGTATTTTTTTCCCCTGGGGTTGAGAATAGAATTAGTTGTGACTTGTGAGGACGACTTGGGGTCTTTTACTTTGTTTCAGTTTTACATCATACATATTTATTTRGGGATTGAGAGCAGAATTACATTTGATTTCTTGTAAACATTATGGAATGTAACATATTGTACATTTGGTCTGCGATGATGTAACCTGCTCTCTTGCAAACTGGTTCACCAGTTGATCTTGTAATTTATTTAATCATTTATTTAACTTAATGCAATACATCATTTGTCAGTAATTGGTTGAAATCTTAAGAGGTGATAATTAATGCTCAAAATAATACTAGTGTTTGGTTAAGGTATTTTGCTATGAAATCTCATACTTATTGGCTACTCTTTTCGTTGCTGTCTTTTCTTTTCTTATCTTTTTTTTTTTTGGATTCTTTTGGGTTTCAGATTAATTGTTCAACAATACCCTTAAAGAAAATACACTATTCTTTAGCTAAAAATAAAAATATAAATCATTTAAAATAGAGGTAGAGTCCATTCCAAGATCAAGCCAAACAATTTGAATGAACATAGAGTCCATTACAAAATTGAACCAACCAATTTGAAGGAGGTATGGGCTATCAAGCACGYAAATCTTCAGGACTTAGAGTTTTCATGTTTRCGAAACTTGAAAACRCGAAAACTCTCCGGAAACGTATTCGAAGCTTAAAATAAAAATTGGAAAAGTTTCTTATATCGGAAACTCTATGATAGTAGCATTTTCTATATCAGAAACTCTACGATCGTTACAAATATAGCCTTTCAGAAACTTTATAACTTACAAACTCACACATCTTTTGTTTATTGAAAGCAAACATATTACTCCYTATAAAACTTTCACTAATGTATTTGAAGGTAGATATTTGACTTATAATCTATTATTTTATTATCACTTTTACGAACGATGTTTATTTTTATGTGATTTTATTTATTTTTTAGTTATTTTTTCTCCTCCAATTTCACATTCTCGGTGTAATATGTCAATGTGGAAGGAAAGATTTTTTTCGTTAATAATAATTTGATGTTTTATTTAAATATAGTTAAAACGACTGTCACTGTCACTGTCGATGTGATTTTTCTTTCGCTGCCACTGTCAGGGGGCTTTATTTTTTTTTGACTGAAATCAGCCAAAACGACGTCGTTTTGGCTTGTTTTSAGCCAAAACTCGTCGTTTTGGCTGATTTCAGTCGAAAAAAAAAATGATTTTCGCTGCCAGCAAGCGAGTGGGCCAGGGTAAGTGATTGATCACTTGGCTCGTCTTTGAGAGACGAGTTGGGTGATTTATCATCCAATGATTTTTTTGTCACTTGATAAATCATTGGTGTAGCACCATGATTTTATAAATCATCAATTTTAAGATCAAAAAAATCATTGATGTAGTTGCTCTAATATATACGAGTAAACATTATTCTTGAGTTACCTTTTAAAAAATTTTAAAAATAAATTATTTTTGGGTGAAAGTGAAATGGTAAAAATTGAAAAAAATAAAATAAAATAAAATAATACTACGAGTATTTGAAAAAGGCAAAGAAAAAAAGAAAAAGTGCGTTGGTAAATAATTTGGTTTCCTGAGATTTCTAAATTCTAACTTTCTTCGATCTCTAATCTCTCATTTTCAATCGCGCNGTTTAGGCATATCAATTCATATATTTTTTAAAAATCATTAAGGGTATAATGGTCTTTTAAGAGGGGACACCATCTTCCTCCCCCTTCCCTTATATTATAGAGATAAAATCCTTTACTCCTTTGTAAGTTTTTTAATGTATAGTTTTTAAATTTTTAGTAATGTTGCTATTTTGTTAATAATTGCATTGATTGCATTAATTTCATTAAATTTGGTAAGTTTTGTGGTGTTTACTATCTTAATTTCACCTTACCAAAATTTGATTAAATATGATACTTTGATTATTTTGACTTTTATTGTTATTTTTTTAAAATAATACTAATTGCAAGGATAATTATGTAATATCCTGGGGAGACACCATTGCTCCCCTTGGCTTATATAATAGAGATTTTAAATACATCAATATGTTGGTAAGAGTATTTTAGAGTTTTTCTTGTTGTTTTGTCCTTTTATTTTTAAATTTTTTGTTAACGTTTCCCCGTTTCCTTGATTTTAACAATTAACGTTTCCCGTTTTCGAAACTCCTAGATTTTCCGTGCTACATAGGGTATGGGTATAAGAATCCATACCATCGTGGTATGAAACTCCATACCATTCCATTTCAGTTTTATGAACCAAACAGACCCTAAGTTCTTTTCAACTTATTTTAAGTATTTGTTAAATAATCCAAGTTTAGATATTTGGCATATAATCAATGGATTTCTTATATATATTCAAACATCGGGGGTGTTTGGTAAATGATTTGTGTGTTGACTTTTAGTTTTGCAAGTTGGTCAACAATAAAAAAATATGTTTGATAATAGGCTATTTGACTAGCTTATTGACTGACTTTTAAGCCAAAAGTGATAAGTTAGTGGGACTAGCTTCTCATGTTAGTTTTTAGCTTCTCAGTTTTGGATTTACATATTTACCGTAGTTTATCTCAAATTATGAATAATTATTAACTACTTCTTAATAATTAATAATTATTATTTAGTATATATTAATTATTATTTATTAAAATGAATAAAATGTTGATGCCCATAAATATAATTTTGTTCCATAAAAGCCAACGATCAACTTTTATCAAGCAACCTAAGTGAGCCAACAACCAGTCAACCATTAATCAGTCAAACCAACCAAGTACTGGTTTTAGAGAACCACAAAGGCAAATGCAGGATAAAAATCGATCCCTAATATATACGAGTAAATATTATTCTTGAGTTACCTTTTAAAAAAATTTTTTAAAAAAATTATTTTTGGGTGAAAGTGAAATGGTAAAAATTGAAAAAAATAAAATAAAATAATAATACTACGAGTATTTGAAAAAGCCAAAGAAAAAAAAGAAAAAGTGCGTTGGTAAATAATTTGGTTTCCTGAGATTTCTAAATTCTAACTTTCTTCGATCTCTAATCTCTCATTTTCAATCGCGCCTCCCAATCACTGCTTCACGCCGCGGCAACTTCCGGTAACCGGTCACTCTTCCTTTTCTTTTTTCTTTTCTGAATTTCTTGCTCCAATTTCAACCAAATTATAATTTTTATTTTTTATAATTTGATTTGAATCCCTTCTTTTTTGTTCAATTTTCTTAATTTCAATTGATTTCCTTGCATTAAGGTGTTATGACTTGCAAATGTTGGRTAAGATTCGAAATTTTGTACGTTGTTAATAAAATTTTCAATTCAATTTTATTTCTGTTTTGCATTTTGTTTCAACGCAAAATTTAAGCTAAACTCTAGGGTTTTCTTCAGATCCCAATATCCGATCACAAAGTTTTCGATTTCGATCATTTTTCTTGATTTTTGTGCCAAAATCGGAAATTTGAATAGCTGAATATCAACTTTTGTTTTATTTAGCATTCGATTGTTCTCGGTGAGATTACTGTGCATTTTGGGAGTATGAATTTTTAAGGTTTTTGGAWTTTTCATGTGATGTTTTTGATTGTTGCAGGAGAACGATCATTTGAGATACAATGTCTGCGATGGATGAGCCATTGTATCCAATTGCAGTATTGATTGATGAGCTGAAAAATGATGATATTCAATTAAGGTTGAATTCAATTAGGAGACTCTCTACCATTGCCCGTGCTCTGGGAGAAGAGCGAACACGGAAAGAGTTGATCCCGTTCCTGAGCGAGAATAATGATGACGATGACGAGGTGCTTCTTGCAATGGCGGAGGAATTGGGTGTTTTTATACCGTATGTTGGGGGTGTTGAATATGCCCATGTTTTGCTGCCACCCCTCGAAACGCTTTGCACGGTCGAGGAAACTTGTGTGAGGGAGAAAGCTGTGGAGTCATTGTGTAGGGTTGGATCCCAGATGCGGGAAAGTGATTTGGTCGATCATTTCATTCCATTGGTGAAGGTAAAAAAAAATAAAATTCCTTGATTGTTATTAAATTGTTGACATCAATGGTCTTAGCTTTTGTTTTGCTTTCAATATCAATGCTATTTGTTGAAAAGACCTATACACAATTACACTATTGTGGTGTATGTGCAGTCCTCAAGCATTAGTGTTGGAATTGGATTAAGTATTTACATTGTACAGGGTTATAGCATTATGTATAAAATTGGTCTTCCCGTGTCAGTTTCATGGTTAAATGAAGTGTAAGTGTATCTGTGTATGTTAGAGAGTGTTTGGTAGGTAGGAAAACATCTTTTGGGAAAAAATTGGTCTAGGGGTGAAAATTCGTTTTCCTATTGATGGAAAACATTTTCTCTTGTAAGGAAGAGTAGGGAAAACATCGCTTCCTTGATTTCTTTAAGAGATGCTACATTTACCTCCATATATCCTTGCCCCTTCAAGACATTTCTAATTAAAGTGCTTTAGGCATGATTATGAAAAGTTGCTGGCTATTTTCTCTTGATTTTTTTTAGTGGATGTCTTGTTGAAATATTTTCTGTGATTTAGGTATGATTTTGATAAACATCAGTGTGATGAATATGTGATATCTGTATGTTGTTCAAAGTTCTATTAGTATCTTGTTTGAGAGCCAAAAATAGGTCTTGTATCTTCACATTCTAGAAGCCAAATAAGCATGGGTTTCTTCTGAACCAGGGTATTGAGATATTGACTAAAACTCTAAAAGTAATCTAGAGTTAGCTTAGCAGCTCCATGTCAGCTGTAACCTGTTCTTCCTTTGTTTTGTGGCTCATCTTCTTTCTTTCCTCTTGTGCATGAGTCTTTTTGATGGCAAGAGCATAAAGGACTGGTAAGGTATTGAACTCAAACATCTAAATTGTACTTCCTCTGTTCCATGTTAATTGCTACATATCTCTAAGGGTGTGTTCTGGTCAACCTATTAAACCTAGACTTATTTTAAGTGATCTTATCAGAACTGAACTTATTAGAATTTACGTGATCTAACGTAATTTTGTAAAGTGAAGAGAACACACCCTTATTTGGAAGTTTCATAATAATTGTTCCATATCGCTTTTGGGTAATTTTTTTCTGTCTTCACCAGATGGGTCCATTTTATATATATATGCACTCATGGTGTCCCTTTCTCTAAAAAGTAACCCTCCTGTCATGCTGCAATAAATATGGAATGGAGGAAGTTTGAGATTGTCAAGGTAAATTGGATAATGAAAGGGACTGAACTAAAAAGGGTTTTCTGGAGTCTGGAGGAACCATCACTATGGGATGTTGGATGAGATTTGACAAGATTGCTTTTGTAAAGGTGCTACATTGCTGGAGGTTATGATGTTGTTCCCTGGTTTGGTTGTTAAATTCATAAACTGTTTTGGTATGTGAGGGCTGAAGGTTGTTTAGGCAGTTGTGTAGCTTAATCCTTTACCTTCTGCTGAAATCTTGGTAGTTTGAAAGATTTAAATTGCATCTCCAGTTCTGTACCTACTGGCTACTGCCTTGAGCTGATGTATTGATCATTGCAGATTTGCATTTACACTTTTGATTATAATCAATTAGTTGCTTTACTTGTTGATAATCGTTTTACTTTTAGCAGTCATACATGGCCATGTAATGTTGTTTTTCTTTGAATCTCACAAATCTATGGTTTCTATAATACAGAGACTAGCAGCAGGTGAATGGTTTACAGCTCGAGTATCTTCATGTGGACTTTTTCACATTGCATATTCAAGTGCACCAGACATGTTGAAGACAGAGCTTAGGTCAATATACAACCAGTTATGTCAAGATGACATGCCTATGGTGAGAAGATCTGCTGCCACAAATCTAGGGAAGTTTGCCGCAACTGTTGAACCTACTCATCTGAAAACGGATGTTATGGCAATGTTTGAGGATCTAACACAAGATGGTAAGTAATGCAAACTTGTTCTTCCTGTCCGCTGCTCCAATTTTCTTGTCTCTTTCATAGCTTCTTAAGGTTCGTAGCTCATACTTTTTAAACATTGCCACCTGCAGCCTAATTTATACCAAAAACTTTAGCTGAAGTGTTATATGCCATGACTTGTTAGTTGTGAGTCTTGTGACAATACAATGAAATTGGTCAGACCTGATTGTTCAGCTTTTGAATCTACAGAAGTTGATTTTGTTATAGTAGGATTATATAGATAGCAGAAGTACACAGTGGTAAATAGACAGGCAATGTAGCTGATCTGTTGGATTTTTGTTTAAATTTTTCAAAGCTAGTAGCCTAGTAATGCATTAGTACGGGAGGAATCTTCCCTTGTTTGGATAAGACATTGAGGAGAGAAGGGATGAGAAATGGACGGATTTGTTTTTCCACCCCCCTCGGTATTCCAAGTTCATTCATTGTTGAAAGATTTGCTGGGAACATGGAAGTTTACCCTCTTTCAATGCGTCCTTCCTCCCTCTTTTTAATTTCATTTTGAAGATGAACTTAAGTTGTCAGAAATTGGTAGCAGTTATTACTCCATATTAGAAAACAGGAAAAAAAAAAGAAAATGGAATTACCCCCTTGCAAAGATTTCAGATAGTGATGGAAAATCACCATAAAGCCCAGATTCTTAAGAGTGCAGTTTTATGTACGTGTCATATTAAGTTATATGTTTCTTTTGTAACACATTCCCTAATGGGACCCTACTTTGGTTTCATGAAGGTATAGGATTGTATGTTTAGAGATGAAGACCTATTTGTTTGTGCGCACAAAGCTCTCACCCTTTGGTTTCTTTTTCCCCATATTCCACCTCCACCTCTCCTATTTTTGTGCATCTGTTATTGAATTTTGAATTTCATCTTCATTTCAGATCAGGATTCTGTGCGCTTGTTAGCTGTAGAGGGTTGTGCAGCCCTCGGGAAGTTGTTGGAGCCACAGGATTGCGTTTCACATATACTTCCTGTTATTGTGAATTTCTCTCAGGTAATTTACTTCAATTGTTCTATATCTTTTCCATTGTTCCTCAACAATACCATCGAGCAGTGTGATTATCATTTTATCATTATCTCAGTTGTGGGTAGATTTGGCTTTTACTAACTTACTAGTTACTACCGCTGAGATCTTTCTTTTTCTACCCACTGTTAGTTTGCTACCAATGTATGAGGTGCAGTTGAACAWTTTTTCTAGATTATTCATGATACTGCATTATTCCTTTGATCTTGGAAGTCTTAAATGATTATCTGGATATTTGAAATAATTTAAGAAAATATTGAAGCTATTCCATATGATTTTTTGATTAAATATTTAATATTAGGTAGTGTATGACAAAAAATCCTTTTAGCAAAATCATTACGGGATGTGATGCTGCATTGAGTGTTGGTTTTTTTTTTTTTCTAATTCCATTGTTTTTTGTTGGGATTTTCTAGCAACTTTGTTGTTACTGAAGAATAGAAGGCTTGTTAATGAATCATATAAAAATTATTTTTGGTTAAAGTTTAGAAATTTAGCTTTTGTCCCTCTGTCGTGTTAGTAACCTTTTTCTGCTCTGTGGTGTTGGAACAGGATAAGTCTTGGCGTGTGCGATACATGGTTGCCAATCAACTGTATGAACTTTGTGAAGCCGTTGGCCCTGAGCCTACCAGGTGATTATTTGATATCACTGTATCAGCTGCTTGATTGTTTGTATTGATGTCTTAACTTTGAATTGAAGGCTTCTGAGAATTTGGAGGAATTTTCTTTTGTCTGTTATGGCTTTTGACTCCAACAATACAATTCACCCCCCCCCCCCCCTTTTTTTTTTTTGATAATTAAATGGTGTGGGAGATCAATAACTAAAAGTTATTAAAGCTCCAATGCCTCAATATGGAGTAGCTTGTTTTTAGAGACCCTTTCTTTCTGCCAAATCTTTTTGTGAAGTGCATGATTGCTAGTGTACTTGTTTAGAGTTTATAAAGGTTGTTTGGGGGTAACATTTAACAAATGTGTTCAGGATAGGTCTTGATATGGTGAAGCATAGTTACAGTGTTTCTATATCTTTCTGTTAAGTTATATTTTTAGTACGTTATAGGATGATTTTGAACTATATTTTCAATTAACAAGCTTTGATTATCAATAGGAGTGAAATTCAATGTAGAAGCTCTTAATTGCTCTTTTTATTGTTCTAGGACGGATCTAGTTCCTGCATATGTGCGACTACTTAGAGATAATGAAGCTGAAGTACGTATTGCAGCTGCTGGTAAAGTAACTAAGTTTTGTCGGATTTTGAGTCCTGAGCTGGCTATTCAACACATTCTTCCATGTGTTAAGGTATGCTGCTGGAGAAATTTGTGATTTGTGAATATTGTTTATAACGGTAGATATGCTACTTCATTCTATGTTATTATACAGGACTTGTCATCCGATTCTTCTCAGCATGTTCGCTCTGCTTTGGCATCTGTAATCATGGGAATGGCTCCTGTTTTAGGAAAGGTAGTGTTTTGAACTTTTTTGATAGACCAGTTTTCAGTTTACTAATATGATGGTAAAGTGCTGGATATTGTTTCTTTGTTTCATATATGCGCACTTTCTTTTTATTGTAGTACTCAATGTGCACCTCTCTTTCCTCTGTTCAGTCTGAATTCCAACTTTGTTTATGTTTCCCAGTTTTTGTTTATAAATTATAGAAGTTTCTCCCCTTTCTAAATTGCTTTTATATGGTCCTAAATGCAGGATGCTACAATTGAGCAACTCCTTCCTATCTTTCTTTCACTTTTGAAGGATGAATTTCCAGATGTRCGACTTAATATAATCAGCAAGCTTGATCAAGTTAATCAGGTATGTGACAGTGACTYTATCTTTTATTTCTAAGTAAATACTTGCATGAAAATGCTTTGAAGCCAACTATAACAAATTAACAATGATACCTTTACATTGCATATTTTCGCTGCATTTTACTATCAATGGTTAACTTTTTGAAATTTGGACCATATAGAGTGGATTTGGCTTAAAAATAATGGATTGCAGGTAGGGAAGTTTGAAGTATTTCAATATGATCTATTAACCACTTTAATGCTGATTTTCTTMCTGCTTTTGAGTGAGACTATTTTCAAAAATAATATTTTGTTATTCACATGGGATCAATTTAAAAAGAAGCATGGTTTTGAAAAGTTGAAAAATATATACCCCCTTCGTTTTTTTAGATTTTCCATACTCATTTGGCATGGTGTTTAAGAGTTGCTTGAGTTATACTCCTTCCGTAACATAATAAATTCAACAATCGTACATTTTTGCTTAACTTTGCTAAATTAGCTAATGGTAGGTTAGGAAAAGAATTAGTGGCATGGTCCCAAAAAAAAAGGAGGGAAAGAAATTGGTAGGAAAAAACCAAAAAGTTGGTAAACAATTGGGACCACTTTTTTCAATTAGTTTTATATTAGAGAGTTAATTGGGGTAATATGATTATTTTGGCATTAAAAATTTACCAAATAATGAAAGTTGTACAAATGTTGAAATTTTTGTGTTACACCCAAAATTAGAAATTGTTGAATTTATTACGTTACGGAGGTAGTATAAAATAATTGTAGTAAGTTAGGTAAAAGCGTAAATGTGTGAATGAAAATTTTTGGGAAAGAGGAATTTTGGGTAAATATATTGGGGAAAGTAATGAAGGTTGAATTTAGAAGAGAGTAATTCATTAATGTTAGAGTAAATAAAATAGGTAAAAAGTAAAGTTATTTTTAGATTGGTTTGGATTCCTTTGGAACAATTATTTGAAAACATCCCAAAATGGAAACTGGAACAACTAAAAAAACCCGAGGGAGTAGTTCTTCTGAGTAGTTTTAGTCTTGTATCCGGTGTTATTATGGAAAATTGCTTCCATTCACGACACACTTTAATGCTGTAGAGCTTGCCTCTAATTATGTCTGTAATGCTGTGTTGCAGGTTATTGGTATTGATCTATTATCTCAATCCCTCTTGCCTGCCATTGTGGAGCTTGCTGAGGATAGACATTGGAGAGTTCGACTTGCAATAATAGAATACATTCCTTTACTTGCAAGCCAGCTTGGTGTTGGATTTTTTGATGATAAACTTGGTGCCCTTTGCATGCAGTGGTTGCAGGATAAGGTGAGAATTTTTTTCTTGATTCAGTCTCTACCATTTGATAACTAATGAGGTTTGTCTTCTTCCTTTGTACTTTTTCCCAAGTTCCCAACCCATTTACTGAGACAACAACAGCAAATTCTTATTTTTCTCTTAACTTGAACGTTGTTTTCTGAATATGCTATTCCAGATACATACTATTAGCTTGCTTTCTAGTATTTGAGTATATAATAAATGAGGGTTGCATTGTAGGTTTACTCAATTCGTGATGCTGCTGCTAATAATGTTAAGCGCCTTGCAGAAGAATTTGGCCCTGAGTGGGCCATGCAACATATTGTTCCACAGGTAATGTATTTGATTATATAATTCTATTTTAATTGTATGTATTGAAGTTAGCCATGCCAAGAAATTTGAAGTAGATTTTAATCCCRATCCWGTAAGTCAGCAACAGAGTTGCTTCACATCCCATCGTGATTGGCCTTTTCCCACCTTTTCATTTTCCAAATATACTCAAGATACTGTCAGTCTGCTCTTTGGTTCTTTAGTGTGATTATAGCAAAGAAAGAGTTTAATAAAGCAGTAACTTTGTGGTTTTCATCTAGGTGCATTTGGCCACTATGATACCACCCCATTTGTTCTTTTAATATTTTCTATGCATTGAAGTTTAAGTATAAAATATAAAATGAGTAAAGTGCTTGATACTTTGGGCCCTTTTACTTAACAGTTAACACTACAAAAAGATTGGAAGGGAGAGAAAATAAAAGGGACTCATCATTTCTTAGTTGGATGTAAGATGGAGAGAGGGAAGGGAAATGGAAAGTTTCAATTTTCCACCCTCTTTTACAAATTAAGTACGAAGTACAATATATGGAGTTTACATTTCCCCCTCTTCTTCCCGTCACTTTCTTTCTTCTAATATCGTTGTCAAGCAAAGTGTTTATGTGGCTTCACCCCTATCAGTTTTGTTGTACTCCCTCTGTAACATAATAACTACAACGATTTGACATAAAGTAGAGAGGAAAAATGTTCAATCGTTGCCGTTATTGTGTTACAGAAGGAGTAGTTGTTTAAGTATCAAATGTCTGACTTTTGACAACTAGCAAGTAGCAACATTACACTAATTTAATGTGGTAGCTTAAACTATTTGGAGCTTATCTTGTTACAATTTTCATGAATGTCCTTAACTATATACCGGCAGGTTTTGGAGATGATGAGCAACCCACACTATTTGTATCGGATGACTATTTTGCATGCAATTTCTCTACTTGCTCCTGTTTTGGGTTCCGAAATTACGTGCTCAAATTTGTTGCCAGTTGTCATTACCGCCTCGAAAGATAGGTAATAACTCCTTCACCAGTAAATCTTATCGTGTTTGTTCAGGTGTTTGATCTCTCTGACAAATGCATATAATATTTTGTTAGGGTTCCCAACATAAAATTCAATGTGGCAAAGGTGCTGCAATCCCTTGTACCGATCGTTGATCAGTCTGTAAGTAAAAATACACTAGACTTATTATTTATTTCGATTTTCTCTGTGAGTTTATTACTCTTATCCAAGCTCGTCTTGGTCTCATGGTTAGGATTGTTTCTTGTGACCTTGATGGCATGAGATTATATCACTACCGCCTACCGGGGACTTGGGGGTTGGGATTCACCCTCCTTGATTGAGCTGGGGAGGATCCTTGCTGTTTTAGGGCCTTATCCAAGATCCACTAGACTATTTGGAAAATTAAAAAGATATCATTTACTAAACTTTGGAGTAAGGCGYACCTTGATTGGGTTGAACTTTGAAGCACAAAGCTTATGTACAAAGCTTGCAAGGTGCTGTTGTCTAGTTGGGGGGATAATAATGTGGAAATTATTCATATTGCAGGTGGTAGAGAAAACTATTCGTCCATGTTTGGTAGAGTTGAATGAGGACCCTGACGTTGATGTTCGTTACTTTGCGAACCAAGCACTCCAATCCATCGACCATGTGATGATGTCTAGTTAAGACAATCTTCCWTWAATGAAGGTTTAGAGGCTGGAATACTTGGACAGCAGTAAAGCGCTCTACTTCCTTGTAGCATTCAGTGGTGTCATGTAATTTTGAGATATAGGAGATGGTTGTAGCATGTATGATCATTTATGCGTCTGATATACTGTTGAGAGCTCTCTGATTGCGCTCATATATATTGACATAATGCACGGTTTTTTCCCCAATTTTCACCTTTTTTTCCCTAGCTTTTACTAGTATTCTGTTGGAAACCATGCATTTGATTTGGTCATTAATTCATTGTATCTTTTTTTTTTMGGGTTTCATTTCTGAAGAATGTGTCGTCTTGATATTTTGAACATCTTACTATCGACGTGTCATTCGAGTACCATAATATGTGGTCGAATTAGACTCTGGTAGATGAAGTATCGATGGTACTTAATTGCGTATTAGTTACAAGTCCTTGCATTATACAAAATCAGAACAAATTCACACTACAAATTACCCATATATTGATATACCTTTTAGGATCTCAACTTCGCAACAATGGTACTTAAGAGTCTAGTTGTAAACTGATTTGGATTGAAGCGAGTAACTTCGAGCGACATAAAAATAAAATAAAATTGAAATATAAGGATCTACATGGGCAATGCGTGAAAAGAAATATCGATTCACACAAACTTATGAAGTGCGGAGTAATATATGTCGATTAAGGTGTCGTTTGGTTCACATGGGAAATAATTTCCTGTGGTAATTCTCATTTCATGGGAAATTTTTTCCAATGTCAATTTCCTTGGAATTAAGGTAAAAGTGTTTGGTTAACATCATAGGAAATTGGATTTCCTAGGAAATAAATTCTTGTGCTTTGTTTGGTTCACTCAAATATTTCCCATGCCATTGTAACTACTTTAACTACTTTTACAGTTATCTTACAACATAACCAAACAGAAAAGGTCCTCTAATGTTATTCATCTCCTCATAAATTCTACAATGTTAGAAACCATTTCCTTCTTATGAGTTTGTGACAATTGAGACTCGTCCAAAATATGAAACGCATGTCCCACACCTTCACAAATGAATTGCTCTACTTCATTGCCCACATTGTTGGCTAACATTGAGCTTAACTCCAAATTCCTATCTTTTAGCACGTCTTTTCCGGCTACACATATCATAARCCTCATATTTTCCAAGTTTTTTGCATCTTTTCCTAACGGATTGGACCATGGGTGGTCTCGGTRTGACCCTGAGGGCAATGCTAATCGCCAATACGTATCAAACGCCGRTAAACTAAATGATGATTTACGCGATTGTGTCATAATTAACTCGGAACTAGTCCTCTCTTCACCCCCAAAAAATGGTTGTACTAGGATAATGCCCTTAACATTTAGGGGCTTAATTTGAGTTTCCCCAATTTTTAAGGACACATTGTAGGCCAAATTTGCACCAGCACTATCTCCAGCTAGATATATGCTAGAAAAGTCACAACATTTAGCCCAAAACTCACTACCATGAGCCTTGATTGCTTGTTGCTTAACCCACATGAGAGCTTTCATGCCATCTTCATAAGCTGCCGGAAGAGGATTTTCCGGCGCTAGACGGTAATTAACCGACACAATTATGCACCGTGATTCCGATGATAATTTTCCTAGGAAATTGTGATAACATTTCCATGCAGTTGATCCAACACAAAATCCACCTCCATGAAAATAWAACATCAACGGGAGTTTATAATTATGGTCTAGATTGTTGTTGTTGCACTTTGGAACATATATACGTGCCCAAATATTGTTAGCTTTGTCAATAAAAACATCTCGAGCGTTGACTCGAAGATCGGGCTCTAAAAAAGGGGAGACACARGACATAGCCTTGTGTGATCTCTCAACGTACCCGTTCTTGTACAACTTGATTAGCCCTTCAATTTCCTCGACCACCGAGGCTTGATCATCTTCGTGTATCGTATCCATTTGAAGGCTGTGGATTTGATCGAACACCATACCGACCATTTTTTTTTTAAAAAATACACTTGTCTCGAGTTCAAACCCTGGGAATATGACGAAGTTTTTTTATTTTTATTTTTTTGGGTTTTCTTGCCTTATTGTCACAACAAGTTTTGAAGAGTTTGATAAGGGAAGGTTTTTGAAAGTGTGAAATTGCTTAGTTTAGAAGGGAATAAGTGGATGATGCGAAGATAAGAGATTAAGGGGGTTTAAATATATGTGACAAMTTAGGCAATTATCTACCTATGTTGGAATGCCATGTGTCACGATATGGTTAAGATTAGCTTAATTAAGTTGTGATGAGGTTTCTAGGAAGGTCTTGATTGGTGGGTCAATACTCAATACTCGTCTGGTTGATTTCCCATGTTTTCCACTTCATGTATGACTCACTCACGCTTTGTTACGCTTAATCAATTAATTAATTGTGTTTATTTACTTGAAGTTCTTTCAGAATTCATRGTGTCCTCGTATTTTGCGCTTATTTTCAATTCAATTCAATTCAACTTAGACCACATTCGTTTAACTATTTGTTATTCAATTATATTTTGATTTCAATTCAGATAAGTTCTTTCAATCCGTTTTGATCCAATCCAATAGAATAAGGTCCACCAGTGATGATGGATTTATAGTAGTGACAATAACGGGTAAGAATGCAAAGAATATCTTCTTGAGCTCAACAACGTGCTGCCAGAGTTCTAGCACGTGTGGCTCACTAGTACAGATATTATTATAATAATAATAATATATATTTATATTAGTGGTTATTGCCAAATGATATGAAGATTATTTTATTACATGGTTCTCATTCACGATTCATGAACGCAAGTATCAATCAAAACGCGTATCTCATAATTAAATATTACTTGTAATGTAATTAAATATCTGATAAACGTGAGGAGTTAATTGATTAAACAAATGTTAATTTGTCCAAACATGCCTACATTGTTTGGCAAAACTCATCAGATTTCTTCACCAAGATCAACAAACAAAATACTTTTTTTGTATAATCTTTAACAAACAACATTCGAATGGTTCATCCAACTTTGAGTTAAGCTATACAAAAATTTGGATTTTGAAGTTTAGTAAGTTCACTTATAATTTATTTTTTCAAAATTCATTTCGTAATTGCTAATTTTCTAAAAAAAATGTTGAAATGTCGTGAGGAAGAGAATGAGGGGACAAAAAAGTATGGAAAAAATAATCCCTACAAGGGTGATGAGGGATGGCTTCCTGTCGTGTTTCAGTCTCAAATGACGAGTGTTGTCCATGCTACGAGCGTTACGACGTTTTGTCAGTTCGGTCATTTGCGGCATTCGAAACCCCATCATATGTCCTAATTTTGGTTTCAAAGTTTCACCCTCAAATAGCGAGTGTTGTGCCTCCTACGAGCTGAGCGTTTCGACGTTTTGTTAGTTCGGTCATTTGCGGCCTTAAAACCCCATCATATGTCCTAGTTTTGCCGTTAAATTTTGCGTGCCATCATTATATGATTTTGGGAACTTATATTAGACATTTTGGAAATTTCGACAGAAACTGATCCGGAGACCACATTTTTCAGAATGTATAGTCCACAATTGTTTTTGCTTTAAAATTGACGTTTCAATGACCCGACATGGTATTTCCCAGAACTTCTCCCATACTTTAAGGGTGATGAGGAATGAATCCTCGCCAATTTTCAACCTCAAATGACGAGTGTTGTGCCAGCTACGAGAGTTACGATGTTTTGTTAGTTCAATCGTTTGTGACCTTCGAAACCCCATCATATGTCCTATTTTTGGCCCCAAATTTTGAATGGCATCGTTATATTGTTGTGGTTGAGACCTTAGACTTTTCGACAGAAACTTGTTCGAAACCTCATTTTCGTGATGTGTAATCCAAATTTTTTTGCCCTAAAATCTACGTTTCGATGATTCGACTCGGTTTTGTCCAGAACTTGTCCTAACACTTACGGGTGGAAAGAAGCACTATGCTTGGTATTCCGGGCCGAAACTCGGAAATGAGTCATCCCCTATCACTCTTAAGGTATGGGAGAAATTTTGGGAAAAGTTGAGCCGAGTCACTAAAACGTTTTTTTGAGAGAAAAATGTGGATTATGCATCACGGAAAAACAGGCTTTCGGAATTTTTTTCGGAAAATTGCCAATTTTTTTTACCATGTGTTCATATGATGCACCCACTCCAAATTTGCGGTCCAAAACAGTCCATATGGGTGACTTTTGAGTTCGCGTACGATAAACCGAAAAAACGACAAAATGTCCTTAAGAGGCACTACGCTTTTGTATTTGGGGCAGAAACTCTGTGAGGAGCCATCACCCATCACCCTTTAGATGTGGGAGAAATTCTGGATAAAATGGAGTCATGTGATCAAAACGTCGTTTTGGGTGGAAAATGTAAATTATAAATCACGAAAAAGGACTTTCGGACAATTTTCGAAAAAATTACCAAAAATTTCACAATGGGATCATATTATCATATGATGAACCCACACAAAATTTGGGGCCTAAAGAGTACATATGGGGGACTTTTGAGTCCGCGAACTACAAATTGACAAAAATCCGGAACACACGTAAGAGGCACTACACTCGTCCTTGGTATTTGGGGTTCAAATTCAGCTAGGAGTCATCCCCCATCACCCTACATGTGTGGGAAAAATTCTAGACAACCAATTCGGGTCATCGAAACATCGTTTCGGGAGAAATTGTGGATTATACATCGTGAAAAATGACTTTCAGACAATTTTTCGAAAACTGCCAAAAATTTCACCATAGGGTTTCATATGATCATATAATGAACCTACACCAAATTTGGGGCCTAAAAGTGTTCATATGGGGACTTTTAAATCCGCGAACGACAAAATGTCAGAACGTTCGTAAGAGACACCACACTTGATATTTGGGGCCAAAACTCAACGAGAAGTCATCTCCCTTAACCCTATATATATATAGATCTGGGAGAAATTTTGGGCAAAATCAAGTCGGGTCATCGAAAAATCATTTTGGGCGAAAACGTGGATTATACATCACGAAAAAAGGACTTCCGCACAATTATCAGAAAAATTGCCTAAAATTTTACCATGGGTTCATATGATAAATCCACTTGAAGTTTGGGGCCCAAAAAAGTCCATATGGAAGACTTTTGATCTGTGAACGACGACAAACCGATAAAATGTCGGAACGCTTGTAGGAGGCACTATGCTCGATTTTTGGGTCGAAATTCGATGAGGAGTCATTCCCCATCACCTTATAGTGTGAGAGAAATTCTCGGATAAACCGAGCTGGGTCACCAAAACGTCGTTTGGACAAAAACGTGGATTACACATCATGAAAAATGGACTTCTCGAAAATTTTCGGAAAAATTATAGAAATTTTTTCCATGGGTTCATATGATCATATGATAAGCCCACATCAGATATGAGACCCAAAAGAGTCCATATGGGGAACTTTTTTCGTCCGCGAACGACAAACCAACAAAATATCGCAATGCTCGTAGGAGGCACTATGCTCGGTATTTGAGGTGAAACTCAACAAGGAGTCATGCCCCATTGCCCTTAAGGTGTGGGAGAAATTCTGAGCAAAATCGAGTCGGGTTATCGAAACGTCGTTTTGGGCGGAAAACGTGGATTATAATCCACATTTTTTTACTCTAAAATTGACATTTGTGACTTGACTCAAGTCTATCCATAATTTCTCCCACACCTTAAGAGCTATGAGGGATAGTTTATCGCCGAGTTTCAACCTCAAATGACGAGTGTTTTGCATCKTCGAGCATTACGGCGTTTTGTTTGTTCGGTCTTCTACGGCTTTCGAAACCCCAACATGGAAACAGATGTCCAAGGTTTGGCCCCAAATTTTGTTTGACATTATTATATGGTTATCAGTGATTTAAACAGAAATATGGTTATATGGTTATGTAGTAATTTTGACAGAAATTGTTCCGAAGATTTTGTTTTCGAAATGTATAATCCATGTTCTTGGTCCTAAATTAAAATCGACGTTTCGGTGACCCATCTCTATTTTTCCAAAACCTTCTCCCACACTTAACGGTTACGGGGATGGTTCCTCGTCGAGTTTCACCCTCAAATGACGAGTGTTGTGCCTTTATAAGTGTTTCGTCGTTTTTTGAATTTCATCGCTAGTAGCTTTCGAAATCCCATCATATGTCCTAGTATTGTCCCGAAATATTGTGCTTCATCATTATTTGGTATTGGGAACAACCTTAGACTTCGGTAATTTCAACAAAAATTAATTCAGAGACCTCATTTTCGAGATGTATAATCCATTTTTTTGCAAACCTTCGAAATTCCATCATATGTCCTGGTATTGTCCCGAAATATAGCGAAGAGCCCTCAAATTACTCGACTCGATTTTGCCCAGAATTTCTCTTATGTCTTAAGGGTGATTAGTGATGGTTCCTCGCTAAATTTCAACATCCAATGACAAGTGTTGTGCCTCCTACGAGCATTTTGACTTTTTGTAAATTCAATTGTTTGCAGCCTTTGAATGTCAAAGTTTCGACCCCAACTTTTCCATGACATCGTTATATAGTTGTGGGAACCAACCTTAGACTTTTTGACAATTTTGAAAGGAATGTGTTAAAATTATATCATGTTTTCACTTTCTTTTATTGTCTTATTGACATTGATTTAAGTTTTTTTTAGCCAATTGCTACTAACAAATGCTTCTTTAAGTGTTTTGTGTTTTATTGGTAAGTTTTGTAGGTTATAAGGATATAATTTCCTCATTCCTGACACCATTTAGAGCACTAAGGATTTATTTGAGAGTTAACATGGTTTGGATAGAGTATTAATGAAGATTGCATCTTTAAGGGTCGTAAAATAGCTTTTAATAGTAAATTCGAGTTGAAAATTAGCGAAGGAATGTGATTGTTGCAAATTAAAGTATTAACGCAAGCTCACTCTTGTGGTCATATCTCACATTCTACATATTTATCTTATTGATGTGTTTCTAATTGTGTTGGAAACTAAAATGAGCTTCGAAACGATTGGATACAAGCCTATATTGGACGCCAATAACTCAAGATACAACCTTCGTAAAATGACTCAGCAAAACTGCCGTGAACTAAGTCGAGATATATTCGAATTTTATCCTCTATTTAATATATATTTCCAAAGGAGATATTTCCTATAGAATATTTATCTTACTCTATATGGTATTTTAAGGGGACTTAATACTAATTTTCAGGCAAGCTTTTATTTTTAGAATTTCGTTTAGTTTTAGAATTACGTTTTCTCTCTCAAATAATCCTAGTTTTTACTTACTTTATTATTTGGAATTCATTCAATCAATAACTCATCTACATTTCTTCAATTATTGCGATTCTAGTATTGTTCTTAACTCTTAATCTCTTTGAGTTCCTCCATATCAAATTAATTGCAACAAATGTAATTTCACGCATTTCAAATAAGATATTTAACAATTTAAACGAACAAATTAATCAAAATAATTTCAACACAATTAAGTTATAATGTCATTCTTCATTGTGTCGAAATTATTTAGATTAATTTGTTTATTTACATTGTTAAATCCCTTCCTCAAAATGCATGAATTTGGTTTGTTGCAATTAATTTGATACAAAGGAAGTATTTATTTTGTCAGTTTAATTATGTTGTCCCTAATAGTTTTTATTATGTTTAATTGTGTTATGAGTGAGAAGTTTCTTTTTTAGAGCGATTGGGGATTTATGACAATTGAATTGGTTTTAATTGGGATTGAATTAATTTATCGATTGACAATTTATCGAATTACTATTTGATTGTTATTCATGTTATTCAATTAGGCAGTGCACGATTTAATTGTGTAATTAGATTAGTTGCTAGTTTTCATAACCAGCGATCGAAACTTAATGCAAGATCTATGCCAATAGGTAGAACGAGACTAGCTAATTAAGATAGATCGAGAGAACGATAAGGAGTAGTTCTATATTTCACATGATTCGAGAGAGCTTATGATCCTATTCGATTGTGTCTTGATGTGAATTGATGATTCCCAATTATTGCTAATGTGTTGTTATAGAGAACTATAATCCTACACTTAATTTATTAATAGTTAAGTTGTACTTAATTCATTGCTTTTACTAGAATTATTAGCTTAATGCAATCAAACAAATTAAAGGCCCCTTTACTGATCTAGATGCTTATGATTGATCGATGATTCATTGTTGCTTCTTTGTGGATTCGATCATGTTACCATTACCTACATAGTTAGTTTTGATAGGTACGCGAAAATCCTATCATGACTTCATATTCACTCGTGTTGTATAATCCACGTTTTTGGCCCTAAAATCGACGATTCAGTGACCTAGATTGGTTTTGCCCAAAACTTCTTTTACACCTTAAGGGTGATAAGGGACGGCTCCTCGCCAAGTTTCAGGCCTCAAATGGCGAGAGTTGTGACTCTTACGAGCGTTTCAATATTTTGTGAGTTTGGTCATTTGCAGCATTCGAAACCTCATTATATGTCCTAGTTTTGACCCTAAATTTTGCGTGGCATGCATAGTTATATCGTTGTGGGAACCAACCTTAGACTTTTCGGCAATTTCGACAGAAATTGGTCAAGAGACCCCATTTTTATGATGTATAATCTATGTTTTTAGCACTAAAATTTATGTTTCGGTGACCTAGCTCGGTTTTACCTAGAATTTCTCCCACACCTTAAGGGTTATGACTTATGAGGGATGGCTCTTGGGCTAAGTTTCGACATCAAATGATAAGTTTTATTTGTGCCTTCTACGAGTGTTTCGATCAATTAACTTTCAACGTTTTGTTAGATTAATCGTTTGCGGCCTTCAAAACCTCTTCATATGTCAGCCCCAAATTTTGTGTGGCATCGTTATATAGTTGTGGGAACCAACCTTGAATTTTCGACAGTTTTGAAAGGATTTAGTCGGGAGACCTCATATTCGTGATGTATAATCCACGTTTTTTAGTCCTAAAATCCGACGTGTCGGTGACCCAACTCGGTTTTGTCCAGAACTTCTTTCACACCTTAAGGGTGATGAGGGATGGCACTTCGCCAAGTTTCAGCCTCAGATCAAATGGCGGGAGTTGTAATTCCTTTTATGAGCGTTTCGACGTTTTGTGAGTTCAGTCGTTTGCGACATTCGAAACCTCGTCATATGTCCTAATTTTGTCTCCAAATTTTGTGTGGCATCATTATATTATAGTTGGAACCAACTTTAGACTTTTCGGCACTGGAAACCCCATCATATGTCTTGCATGCATTGCGCTCAGTGTTCTTATCTTGTTCAAAGGTCAACTCCATGAAATGTTCCAACGTTTCCTTCATTGCAATCCGCTTACTAAGTGGTAAACTTGTCATAGTAGGGTTTCTTTAATTTCATTTTATTATAATGATTTGGTCATTTTAATGAACTCAGACACTCAGTCATACAAATCAGTTCATTTAAAAAAAATTGTGTTCATTATCAAAGAACATAAGAAATGTAACTTGTTTAGACCAACTTCAATTTCTTCAAAACCTTTCTAAATTAAAAATAATTATTCAAAGTCATAAAATTATTTAGTTTGAATTTTGCATACTATAAATAGCCTTATAATGCAAGACAAACATCCAAAAAGGAGGGTAATTAACAGGCCAACTTGCCCAAAATTATCCTGGTTCCTTAACACATACAATGAGCTCCTACAACATTGAAGCGCCCTCTAAGGTGTCCCAGTATCCTCCTGAAGGACAATGGAGCACTGGCTTCGACGATTGTTTCCAAGATCGCGGTCATTGTAATATACGTTTAACTCTATGTTACCTTTGTTGCATTTCTCCTTTGCGCATTAGTTTTTCGATCTCAGCTTTGCCATACTGATGAAATTGCATTATTGTGAACCATGCATGATCATGTGTACATATTGTTTTGTTTGATTTAGTCGTCGTAATAATACTTGTTGATCATTTGTTGCAGGTGTGAAAACATGTTTCTGCCCTATGATCACCATGGGAGAGATTGCAGAAATCATTGATGGAGGCACTACATGTAATTATTCTACTTATTAGTATAAATGTAATAATGTATGTCTTTGCTTTGATGGTTGACCTTTTATCATGTTTCTTTAACTTTAAACAATCTTAGCTTACACATTATTGATCAATTCATTTGGTCAACAACCTTATATTAATAATGCTACTTGATTGATTCCTTGCCTTCCATCTCATTCTGATCTTCTTAATTGAATTGCTTGATTAGTATTAGCTAATTAGTTGGTAATTCAATTCTTGAGTTGAATTAGTTGATTCTTGGTTAGTAAACAAGGGGGTTGTTGAATAAGATTGTTTCTAATGGTTGAGAGACTTGATTTACAGCGAAGCAGAAGGCGTGTCTGCGTTATGCTTGTCTTCCTACAGGATGGAAAGCAATGTATGCGGCCGGATATAGAAGAAGACTCAGGGAAATGTTCAATCTGCCAGAAGAGCCTCATGGCGATTGCTTATCACATGAATGTTGTTGTTTGTGTGCTCTTACACAAGAGTATCYCGAGCTTAAGAATCGTGGAGCTGATCCTTCATTAGGTAAATCTGTTTATATACATGCTTCTTCAATTCGATGTTCAGATGAATTGAATATAGCCAGAGCTAACTCGTAAGTAATGCACATGTCATATTAGGTTGGTTAGGCAATATGGAGAAATGGAAACAACAAGGAATCAGAGAGCCACCAATTCCCACCCGAATGGCTCGTTGCTAGCTGCGCCCTGACCGCCCTCTACTAGTCTGCATTCTTATCTATCAACCCAATAGTATGATGAAACAGATCATGTTGACTGTAAATAAATAAAGAGATGTTTTTTACACAAGTTTTTTTTATCAATACAAGTTTTCGTGTACATTATGCTTTGAATGATCCCTACTAGAAACCCGGTTCACCTCACTGTTACTTTCAATCCAATTTTTTCCGAGGATGATACAAAGAGCAACCAAAGTTAAGCGCCTTTCCTAGCAGAAACCAAAGAGCAACCAATTTTTTGGTGCTATTMTACAGTTTTATCATAAAGTGCAAAATTTCTGAAATTAGGCCTTACAATATCAAATTTGTTTTCAACAGATATCCGGGAAATAAAAACCCAAGACATCACAACTTGAATTTTAGAGAGGTGCGAAGTACAGTGCGAGTACTCTCACATAACAGTAAAATACTGCCTTACAAGTGTTTCTAAGCCTTTCCGTTAGCAAGACCACTTACATAATTATACTGCATTAGTAAATATACTACCAATTAGTGTCGTCAGATTAAGTGATCCACATTAGCATACCCCTTGAAAAAGCTGTTCCCATAAGCAGCAACCGGCAAAGTCTAAGCATCACAGCTCTTGGGACGGGCTAGCCATAGAGAGCTGAGTGCTCTAAGACGCGTACTGTAATCATGTATGACAAGTAGTGCTCGAGCTGCTTGACGAGTTGTCAAAATGCGGTGCATTTGTTGCAGAGTCTGCTGCCTCAGAAGATCAGCCTAATATCATAAAGCAGAAATGAGCAGAAAGATTAGAGCACGCATAGAAGATGATTACTTGTAAGTTGTAACAAAATCTAGTTTAATCTGTACGAGTTCATACTTGGTGAACGAAGTTTTCTAAAGTGGCAAGCTTGCCCATAGCAATCGCCATTTGACCCATGTAATCAGCTACAACACCGGTATTGTTAGGACTTAGACAGTGTGCAGAAAGTGTATCGACTAGAGACTGTTGCAAAGCTTCCATTCCTTGTGACAAAGCATCCTCGGCTTGTTGAGAGGATTGCTGTAAATTGCATAGTCCCATCAACTGTTGCTCTGTCAGAGGTTCAAGGTGGTTCACTAGTATCTGAAATTTCAGAAATAAAACAAGATAGTTATATAATACTTATCAGACACTCTCATTCAAAGGACAAGTTTGTTTGTGTTGGGAGCTTAATAGCAATGAACCTTGAGCAACTCTGAGGAACGAAATCCACCAAGCCACATGAAACACCTCTCAGCCGGAGTCTTCCACATACCAGACAGCAAGTGGAATATATCAGATTTAGCTCCTATGCTTTTCATACGAAATAATTCGTCGTAGTGTGACATTATACTGTCTACATGAACTCGTAGTTCATCATCAGACGTGTGTGAATTAATTGCCGATCTTGTGTCATTGATTAGCCTTTGATGCTTATCAAGCCAATGCCCATAATGTACATCAAACGCCACAGTTCCTACAAAAAGAGGTAAAACAGGAGTTCAATGCTATGAGAAACCCTGTGATGTCAACAACTAAGCTGTACAGTAGCGCAACTGCGCAAGTACCATTGGTTCCCAATGAATGTCCCGGATCACTTCCACCACCGGAGACCATGAAACCCTGCACTAAACAAAATTCAGGAACAATAATATGTATTAGATGAATGCWGCAGGAGAATAACAAAGAAAGAAATATGACTTAAAGATCAGAAACTAAACCTGCTGGCGAGCTTTTTCAAGCTCCTGCTCTAGTTGTGCAAGCTTAACCCGGCTGTTCTCGAGTTGCTGAACGTAAGCCTAAACAAAGATATAAACCGTTTATGTTAATCATTACATTATCATGAAGCGATTTCGGAATCATGGATAATTAAACATAATCATAAGTCTATAATGAAAATTAAGTTGAAAAGCAGCAGTATATATCATCATCCTAGTACTCTTGCACTGTATTTTTGCTTCACTTTCTTACTTTCAGGCCTAAGGCAGGGTAAAAACAGTTCAAACTGACAAATGCAGGAGCTAAGTACTTGTACATAGTTTCCTGTTTCCCTAGTAAGTTACAACCCTTTACAAGGTTAAAAAATACAGGTAAGTCAGAAGAAGATCATATAGTTGAACATGAATTAGTCAAGGGCTCAAGGCTGAGAATTGAGATAGGAAAAAAATGACTGTACAAAAAGATTCTAACCATAAAACAGGACTTCCAAGCTCAAATGCATATCAAAGTATATAGTAACACACGTATGTAACAAATCTGAGGTATTCCTGTTTACAACTGCATAATATCACATGATTGAACAGCAACTGTACTATGAGAATCAAAAATCATTGTCAAGTACATCTTTGTTCTTTTGCAAGACTTCTAAAAGATATCACTAAGACTCGGAAATTTACTCGTTTTACCAAAGAGATTATTATTATTATTATTATCATTCGAGTTTACTAACCGACCCCATTTATGGGACTAGGATAGCCATATTCTATTAACACATCTCACTTTAGTTGAACTAAACATGAACTATTTTCGTAAGTTATGTTATCCCCCCGCTGAATAATAAAGGCCTAGATGAGCCAAAGATGCAAAACAAATCTAGATACAGCGAAATTAGGGATGGTAAAACCATGGTGCAACTGAGAGTACATTGTTAAGAAGGTGAAATTAGGACAAAGAAGAATTATATATATATGAAATGAATGACCTTCTTTCTCAGACGACTCTTTCGTGCAGCTTCTCGATTCTGAGCTAATCTTCTAAGAGTCTGTCATATAACATAAAGGGGGTGATTAACAAGAGAGAAATCAAAAGGTAAGATTTTAAGGAGTATAATTTACAACTCTAATGAATTTCTATCAAAGCAAGTAAGCAACAACCTTTTGGTCATCTGTCTTTCCTTTGCAATGATCTGCTGAGTCAACCACTGCTCCATTTTGAGCTAAGCGATGATACTGGAACAACGTACAATGGAAAGCAAATGAAGCCAACTTGTTAATGAACCCTGATTTACATTTTCCGAAATAATTGCACGAATTTGTTTATGCATTCCCATCAATTTTAAGTACTATAAGGTAAGATTATTGTTTTCCAAATTCATTCAAAAAACTCGAAAAAAAACTAATGTATCGCGTTCAATATCACATCATCACCCATTTAATTGTTCAAAAAACACGAATCTTAGTTTAAATTTCTAAATGACCACTTAAATCAATGTGATCAAAAGCCTAACATTGTTTCTGTTACTCATGCCATGCATGATTGCAACAGATATTGTAAGTTCACAACTTCACAAGTCCATTTTTTGTTTTAACACAGCATTGTAAAGAGCATCAATGCATCATACTCAGTACTCACATTATTTGGATTTAAAAAAACATGAATTTCGAGAAACATAAATCCAATACATGAACAAATATCAACACTCCAAAATGGCTCAAAAATCTAGCAAAAGCTTTTAGCATGTACAAGTACAATTACTGTATTACTCACTACACCACAATATAATAGTATTATCATGACCACAATCTTACGCAAGCAACAAATACCAACGTTAATGCTTAGCATAAAAACTGCAGAAAAAAAAAATCACAAGATGAGAAAATTAAGAAAATAACCTGATTTCTGTCATCAGTGTCAACATCTGTTGAAGTATCAGTCTGTTGGCTTGTATCACCCATTCCTACACCAGACTCACCCCAGTAKTCCAACTGCCCGCTTCCCACCACCCTCGTCGTCGTCGTCGCTGCTGCCGCCGTTGCGCCCAAATAATTATTATTATTCTGCCATCATTACACAAAATTTTCAACTTTCGGCCTCCGGTGGGTTGTAACATAAGATAACTAAAAATAGAAATYTTAAATAATTACACCGATTAACACGTGATTTCCYGCYTYCATCCCAGTATTTATACCATTTTACKAAACATATTTGYTGTTTATCTAACTCTTGGGGATTCTCATTGCCAAGATCAAATTTTGGAACTTGGGCATACTTAAAAAATGTACAAAAAAACAAAAACAAAAACAAAAAAAGATTGAATTACCGTGTTAGCAGAATTAAAAGGTAGACTTGAAGAGAAGGCGATGTTATTTGATCTCAGACCACAAAGTGCATCTTTGAAGAACAGAGCAAATGAAAGTTGTTAGAAGATTAAARGGGGAAGCAAAAAAKKAWMGYAAYMTRRRRTTTTWAAAWTTWWWAA
>SNQN01000376.1:0-54539 GCA_008642245.1 Bassia scoparia | reverse complement strand
GAGAAATCACAAGTGTGGGATAGGAGAGTTAATCACATACTTGACATATACGGAGTATAAAATTAACATAGACGAATTTTTAATTATTATAGATAACTTTTTAATTAATATATGGTCCGTTTACATTAACTGAAATCAACTGAACGAAGCTGAACTGAACTGAATTATTTAACTTATGATTAAGATTGTTAATTATTCATATATTGTGAGATGGTGAGATGATTCTGATATATATCATATATTTTTCTTAAAGCATATGTATACCAAATATTGTTTTGTATCATATATTGTTAAAGTATTGTATCATACGGAGTATATTGTGACTTATGAGCTCTGGCATATATACCATTTGTATTCTTTTTTTTTATTTTTCATTTCACTACATCCCAAAGCCCAACTCACACTCGACACTGCTTTGGAGAACCACCCGGATTAAGTCTTTCAACCTCTTTTAATGTAAGCTTCTAATCATTTTCTTTCATCTTGCTTTATCGACTAATCATTCATTTGTACTTTTATAATAATTATTATTGCTATTAAAATGATTAATATATGAAGTATTATTATTATCATTAACATTGATATTATAATTATTGTTAAGAACATGGTTAATCAAACTACAAACCAACTTTCATAATGTAATTACAAATTAATTCAAATATGGTTGAAAATTAAATGTATTTGTATGGTTAAAAATTAATTGTTTTTGTGGTGAAAGATTAATTAAAATATGGTTAAAGATTAATTATATTTGTATGGCAAAGATTAATCAAAATATGGTTGAAGATTAATTAATTAGTAAAATCATTAAACTGAACTAAAGTGAACTGAAAATAAGTTGAAGTAAACAGACCCTATAAACGACCAATTAATACACGAAAATTTGCATAAAAATTGGCCCACATATATTCTTTTTTTACCTTTTTCTTACATTTTTAAATAGTGAAACCCACATTTTTTTTTATGTGTTATGGACCCCTTTATCCCACCCTTGTTATATATCTAGAGCCCTTACTCAGTTACTCACTTACTCCTGAGTTGGGAATGTAGTCTCCCGATAAAACTCATAAAAGGGGCAGAGTAGTCGATTGCAGAACTGAGGAAACCCCAAAATTACAACAAACCCRAATTTAATTTTGTCTTTTTTTAGTTTTCAGACTCTCTCACCTCTACTCCTATACGGCTATACGAGCGTGTACTCTATTGTCTACTACTCTAGTGTGTCTGTGTTAGCATCGTGTTGTGCACCTGCTTGCGTGGCATTGGCAGCTTGTACAGTTGTACCCCCACAAATGCCTTGTTTCATTTTGAGCATGGTTTAATCTCGCCTCATTTTACTGATTTTTCGCCCAAAATATTTAGTAAACTTACTAAAATACCCTCACTTATATCACACTTATCCACTCACATTCACCCTAACACAACCACCCTTCAACAACTCATCCCCTCCCTCCAACCACCATTCACCACCACCAATTTCTCTCTCTATGGAGGTAGGCGAAGGTGGTCCATCGGCGGTGGACGCCGCGTCGGTGGTTGACTCTGCTTCGACGTTTCCGGTATGTTTCGATTTCTTTTTTTAAAAAAAAAATGAGACCCCTACGTCTGGATCATGGGACTCACGTCTGCATCTCAGACGTAGGTGTCACGTAATTTTTTATTTTTTTTTCAAATTTACGTGTAATTGTTATTGTTTTAGGAAATGATTATTCACCACTTTACGATTAATTTTCAATTTACGGAATAATTAACCATAATTATTAATTTGTTTAGTGAATTGATAGAATTTTTGTTACTGATTTTGCACTACTTGTAGTTGCTATCCATTGAATACTATGGACGTGAGTCCCATGGGACACATGTCACGGGTCAGACGTACAGAGTAAATTTACTTCTCCAGCAGTAGTACGTACCTCTCCGGCAGTATCCGACGGTGGCGCGATAGTTCGGGCTCTGTTTCGACATCCGTCCTGCGGCTAAGAATCACCGGCTAGTACGTGGGGACGCGAGGGCCAATGAGTGTTTGTGAGATGTAAGGGCTGAAATGAGAAGTTCATAAGAAAAATGAGGCGATTTTTTTAGAAATATAGTGGCGAGGAATAGTAACCGAGTTTTGATATTTATACAATTGGGGCGGGGCAAGGCGAGTTTTGCCTTTCACGTTCCATTTTCATTCTCATCTCAATTTTTCATCCTCATCTCCATTTTTCGCGAAGGGTTTACATTTCATCCCCGTCCCCACTAGTTAACATGAAAAATTACTCCCACTTCATCACTCACCGGTATCCATCCCCGCCTCATACTCACCAAATCCCCGTATCAAAACCACCTAAAAATATTTGTATGCTATTATTGTACTCCGTAGTTACTTAGGCAAATTTTAACCTAGGGAAAAATTCAAAAACATAGCTATAAACTTTTGATTTTTGTAATATTTATTGATTAAAAAAGAATTTTTGAATTATTAAATATAAATTATATTAATTTTATTCTCTACATATAATTATATTAAAACAACTATTGTAAAATGAATCGACATGAAATTAATCGTTTATGAGAGTAAAAAATTAAGTTGAGACTGAACTGAAAATAAGTAGAAGTAAAAAGACCATATACTTCTCATGCGTATCCATGACAATTCCTAGTTAACAGCCAAATTTATAGCTAGTGCAAATTCATCATTTTTATATTAATAAAAAAAAGAGTTGTTTATAATGCTATATGTAGCTCTAAGGGTTACATATAAAATCCAAAAATGAAAAAAAGCATCAATTAAATCATCATTTATTACGTCAATTAATGTTACAAATTTATCTTAATTCACAACCTGTTTCCGTTTAGGTATGGAGTAACATAATTAATGCTTAAGGGCTACATATGACTTTTTCCCAAGAAAAAAAAAAACCTATACAAAATTTTATTATTTTTTCTTTTCAAAAAGGTTCGATATTATATGAAAATGTTATTGGATTTTCATTATTCATAAATTCGAAAATTAACTAAGAATTACCATATACTTCTACTTTGTATCACACCTTTTATTTATATACACCCGGGAAATAGTTTAGGCGCTGTATCTTAGTATCCTACCATTCAATTCTCAATCCTAATCCCAATCTCAACCATAATTTTTAATGTCTAAATTCTATTTTCGCATACCAAACTAATAATCATGAAATGATAAAACACTCGGATAAGCAAGGGCTTTTCGAAAAAATTACTTTCAAGTGAATTCAATATTTAAATAGCATGCGAGATTCAACACAACTGTATGTCTATATATGGAAAGTGGTTAAAACACTGTCAAGTGTGAAAACACATTTATGTGATCTACTCACATGAAAGATAGCCAGCAAAAATTGCTGAGGTGTCATTATCATTCCCCCTACATATCCTGTAATTTAATGGTAATTTACATTTGACTTACCAAAATGTTAGTTGATTTCTACAAGTAATATAATTCATGGTTTCAATCCCAAGGGATTAGATCTGTCTCCTAATTCAAGAAGATTTAACAATCGATTGTCATTACCGTCCTTGTGTTTTCTAAGCATCCAAAAAAAAGCCGATCCAATGGCACAAGACAGATGACAACAAACTATCTATGGACCAAGTAAGGGTTGGACCTATACCTATACGCCAAGCAAAGCCCAGATTTACTAAAGTTAGCCCAAGCCCAGGCGAAAACCCAAAAGCTGTGTACCAATCATCTGCATTACTTCATGCCTACAAACTTAAGACGAGAGAATTTCCCTGATAACCTGAAAGAATTTTAGTTAAGAATTAACCATAAAAAAAGTGCACATACGTTTAAAAACAATTATTGAACTACATTGCTTTCAGATGATGAATCTGAGGGTGAGGGCACTAAAGTGCGAACAGTTGAAAGATTGACATGGTTGACAATAACGCTTGACGAAGGTGTTCTGTTAAGATAGATTTTGCGTTCAAATTGACGCATCAGACAAGACAACATACCAACGGAAAATCCTAGAACAACAAAACAAATGATCCCAGGTTGAATAAATACATTTCATCTAAATCCTTTTACTTGGCGATCGATCATTGCTTCGCAGGAGCTACTTCATCTTTTGAAGCTTCCTTGATCTCATCTCCGACCTCATCCTGTTGGCATCACATAAATGGTGTCAAAGAAAGGTTGATTCCTTGAACAAAAGCCAACGACAGACATATAGATAGATAGGGAGAGAGAGAGAGAGAGAGAGTGTACCGCATTATCAGAAGTCCATAAAGTCAAATTGTCACGAAGCAAGCTGCATAATCAAGGTGCTGTCTTTGTAGGATTCCTCACCCAAAGTATCCAACTCCGAAATGGCTTCGTCAAAAGCCTATCATACATAATTATTCAGTTAGACAATCTAATTCAGAATCCCAGTTTTAGCTTTTGTTCAGAGCTGATTCAACAACCTAAAGTAGAGAAACACATCTTCTAGAGCTATAGTCTATTGCTTCTATTACACAGGTCCAAGGAAAAAAACACAGTGAAAACGAGACTGAACAATTAGCACACTAAGTACTCCGTAATAAATAAAGGATGGTTTGATAACCTTTTTATGTACTTCCTGCATCCCAAATAATGTCAATAAGTTCATAACTTCATAAATAAATGTCAATAAGTACATAACTTCAAATTAAGTGTCTCATATAAAATGAGACATTTCTAATGGTGCCGGTCAACCAATTACGCAAGGGATGGACAAAATTCTTACACACTTACAATTCACTTTTTTGCAAGACACTATACATCAAATTCATTTGTTTGTACGTCAATTTATTTAGATATTATTTAGATGATAGTCTTTGGGTTTTATGCCCGAAACCTGAGATTAATTATCATCTACATCATTGACATTATTAATAGTAATGATAATTTTGCTACTTAACGATTACTTCAAGTCCTACATATGTCTTTTAATTYCTCATTGTATTTATCAAAATATAAATCTAGAGTGAAAAGTGAAAACGTATACTTTATATCCCTGCTTTGAAGCCAAATGGTGATTGAGCTCCACATTAGATAGTTTTTCACAAAAGAAAGTATCGCAACAAGAAAAAAAATTTAACAGTTAGTCGTTGCCATCACTACAGAAGGTGAGATGCGGAAAAAATGCATTGAAAACTGAAAATTAATGCGTAAAGGAAGAAGACAGCCACCATACTCCAGTACAAGACACTTAAAATTTGACCTCTTATAAGTATCCAACATCACTGAGTGCGATTTTGTAGCACTAGAGAGTGGCAGGCAGAGAGGAGGGTTCATGGGTGGCTAAAGCATAACACACAAACATAGGCAACTCTTTGAAAGATATTTCATCTTGAACTCCCTATTATATGCATATGCAAGTATAACATCATGCAAACAACCACTTTTTTTAATGTAAAATAATTTGTTAACTCATCACTTGTTAATGTGTTTTCATCAAGAAGAATCAGAAAGTTCATGCCACCACTAAACTGGTGAAACTTATGTAGTTACTGACTTCCCCAATTCCTTCTTCACATTACCCAAATTGTAACTTGGAAGACGACAAATATTTCATCAAAATTACAATTAGCCATMATGATCAGAACCACAGAACATTCCACCTAAATATCCATAGACAGTAAGCTAGAACCTTAACAATTCCAAAGGATGAAAGTGTAAATTGGAGAAATATTTCAATACTAACAAAAGCATTCATTGAGATATACWAACCTGCTTAGCAAGAGCACAAGCACGATCAGGGGAGTTCAAGATCTCATAGTAAAACACAGAGAAGTTAAGAGCAAGTCCCAGCCTGATTGGGTGAGTAGGAGGCAGTTCAGCCAAAGCAATGTCCTACATGCAAGATAATTAATTAGTAACCAAATTTCTAAGTCAAAGAAACCCAATTCGCAAATATTATTGTTCAACAAGAAAGCCACCAGACCAACCTGAGCAGACTTGTAAGCCAGCAAGGTTTGTTCAGCGGCTTCCTTTCTCTCAGCTCCAGTCTTGAATTCAGCTAAATATCTGTGGTAGTCACCATTCATCTTCAAATAAAACACCTTTGACTCAGCAGTAGTAGCTGATGGAATAAGATGCGAATCAAGAAGCTTCAAAATTCCATCACAGATCTTGCTGAGTTCTGCTTCAATTTTTGCRCTGTAGTCCTTGAGAACAGCTACGTGGTCTTCGTTACCGCGACTCTCTTCCTTTTGTTCAATGGAAGAGATGATTCTCCACGAAGCTCTCCTTGCTCCAATCACGTTCTTGTAAGCCACAGAAAGGAGGTTCCTCTCCTCCACTGTTAGCTCAACATCAGCAGTCTTTGCAACCTTCTCCATGAACTCTACCATTTCCTCGTACCTTTCAGCCTGCTCAGCCAATTTGGCCAAATAGACATTCTCATCCCGGGATCCTTCCGCTGGAGACATGATTCTTCACTACAGAAAAAGGAAAACATTCATAACTAACGACTTATACGAAGTACTTCATATCAGATAGCACCATTTCTTCCAAAATACAATCATTGATTTTCCAACAATAACCAAACAATAAAATTAATAGAGATTATTGAACCACTTGATTTTTTCTCTGAAACTAATAAATTAAATGGATCGTAAACATTAACCCTAATCAAATCCTAAGCAATGATTATAACGGTCCATCTCTCCTAAAACTTGATAACATGAAATAGCAAAAGATTTATATTTCCGCCATTGAAGCTTAATATAACAAGTTCACAATCCATATCATTCATTAAAAAAAGTCAATATCAACAAATTCAAAGCATCTAATTGCATTAGCACAGTATAACCCTCAATTAACTCCTAACCAACAAAACACAAGTCAAAACAATTATTGAAATCATCTACATGCAGAACAAAATTTATCAACCCATTAACACTTAAATCACAAATTATCATTCATCTAGACAAATAGCAGAATAGGGGTAACGATTAATGAGTTTCAAATCATTTGAAAATGCTGAAATAAGGTACCCCACCAAAATAAAACACGAGAAAACAGGGATACAACAAACAAAGAGAAACAAACAAAACTACTAAGGAAAAATCAAAAGACGATTTAAGAAGAGAGATTATACCTGAAAATGGGGTTTTGATTGTTCTCGTTTTTTTTGTTTTTTTTTTTTTCTTCTCTCTCGTCTAGTAAGTGGGGCAGTGGTGACTGAAGAGGCGAAAAAATGGAAATTTGAGGCTGATAAAATCTCAGAAACCACGGCAAAATGGTTGCTTTCACGTCCCAACAGTCAACCCCAGAAGTCACGTGCCGCACGTGAGGTACTCTATCATGTTGCCACGTTGGCTTCCAAGTTTCCCAAATTCTTTTGACTTGTAAACATTACTCAAAGTAGCATAGTCGTTACTCGCCACCCACCTATCATTTTACTATTACTGAAAAACAGCTGTTTTTGAATTGATTAAACGGTTTACTAAGGTTAATGGATGTGTTTCAACTTTGTAAAATTTTCCGTTGCCAATCTTTTTTGAGAAGGCGAAAATATATGAGGAATGCTAAGAAGGGTTTTTAAGAGAATTCGATCATAGCATGGATGATGCACATTTTTAAACTCTACATTGATTCGAAAGACTTAGAATTCACTAAGCCTATTAATTGACTAGTTATGTTTAGAGTTTTTACCAGATCAGAAAACTAAATTAAAAAATAAAATATGAGATGAAAATCCGATCTRATGACTTATTATACGCAGATCCATAATCATACACTCTATATGACTATATTGATACAATTTATGTTAAGGTAGGTATACTTTCCAGTACAGGTTGTGTAAACAAATGTGACACAAACATTCAACTTTATTAATGCCGAAAAGAGGGGTTACAAAAATGCAGTGTTACATTACATAAAGCACGTTAAAGTTAGGTCACAGTCACCCCCTCAACCAAAAAGGAGTTTTCTTAGTTGTCACAGAGGCTAAACAACTCAAATCTTTAATCCAACTTTCCTTTTTGCCATCACTGAAAAAGGTGTTTCTTATGACTTATTATGCAACATGACTACATGGGCATGATAACTGATAAGTCCTAACTCCMAAAGTAGGGGTGTCGAAAAATCAAGTAGCACCCGACGAATGAAATCTCATCGGAACTCAGGGCTACCGTAGACAATTTACGATTGTTCATTGAAATTCATCATATATGTACGGCTGGATTAGGTGAATTACCAACCAGAGATCAGAAAAAACATAGACCTGACATATGATAACAGTAACACTTGCCACTGCATTACTGCAACAGGCTCCTCAACTACATCACTTGCATTTTGCAAGCACAATACATAAATTTGTACAGAGGTGGAGAAAAAGGCAAAGCCAGGATCAGGGGAAAGCAGGAGCCTTTGCTACTGCATCTATACATAAATTACAAACAACAAAATATAGAAATACATGAATATGAAGACATTTTTTTTTTGTGTTCAAGGTCAATCAATTGGGTATCTGTATATCAAGTGTATTGTGGGTTAGCACTTGTCGACCCCGTGCGCTTCTGTGTTGCAGTCGCTGATGAAACATTTCTGACAACTGGTTGAAAAACTCAACATCCCACCTGTGAATAAGTAGTGGATCAAGGGCATAACATATGTACAAAGATGTTACGGCACCTTCTACTACAACCATTGCAAGTCCAACCTAAAGATGAAGCAAACACAATAAGCCATAAGCKAAGGATGGTGCCAATTCAGATTTTCCAACGCTATATATTGACAGGAAATCGATAGAAAAGGATAAATTATACTTACCAAGACCATCCCCATCAGCATGGAGGTGGAGCCTACCATTAGAATTCTGTCATTTGATCTAAACCATGTCCAGATTCCTGCACATGTTCCAGCAATTAACCCTCCCAAAATGGTTCCCATCAAAAGGACAGCACCAGAACAATCATATGCGACAAGAGCTTCAACCCCAGATGACTGGAACAACTCCCATGCATCTCTTGCTGAATGATTAAAGCTTTTGCCAGAAACAGCTATCTGTAAAAGAATTAAACATAAGCAGATTAATTGTACAGCAAAATGAAACTCATTTTCACAAGAAGTTGCATGTAAGAATCTATAAAATAAAAGTTGCCTAATTCCTAATCAACATGATAATTATCAGTGGCTAGATATTCCTATCTAAATACAAAGTTAAAACATCAAACTTCACCTCAGCAGATGCTGTAATTTTAATTTTTTAGCACTGCAGCATTCATGGAAACAATAAAATGAGCATGTGTAGCCATTCGAAACCAAGACTGCAGAAAAATCTTTCATTAAAGCATGTAATTTCAGGATTAAGGTAAATACATATTGATTAACCCAGAAAAACATGGAAGACCCAAAACTACTAGTAACACCATAACAATTTTTGACAGCCTTTTCCTTTTCGAAGTGGAAAATAATTTACAAGTACATGACATATAAAACATAATTTACAAGCGTGTGACATATAATACAACCCTAATTTTGTATGTAACATATCTAACAGACAAGATGAGTTGTAGATATGCACATAATATGATCATATACGATGTTTCCAATGATTGAAGCTGACATGAGACAGATAGCCAATCATTTCTAGATGTGAGCATCTGCTATGTGTTCGGATCCTCTAGAGTTGTATTTAGGTGGAGTTGGTGGAGTTGTGAGTGTAACTGTGTGAGTGTTTTATATTTTTTTTTATTTTACTTTATTTTTTTGAATGTAAATTTATTATAACCATGGATTTGTAGTTGGAAGGTTTGGATTGTCCCAAATCCACCAACTCTAGAGGATCTTGACCCATCTGCTATATATTAAAGAACCCAAAATCAAGAGCATTGACTTTGGGAGGACATATTCCTTCAAATAGACGCCCTAATAATCACATTCATAAATAATACTGTATTACTAAAATTAAGTACAAAGTTTTAGCCAAAAATGAACTTGCAAATTGCAGAGCAGAGGAGATATTTAAGAAATGTGAAGACAGAATCCTGGTGTTCAAGTTGCTGATGAACATTAATGTCGAAGACGAAATAGTCAACAGTCAATAACCTGGTTCGACTGGGGATAACGGTGAAGGGTATAGCTGGGAGAAACCCAAAACTTATGATTGCAAATCATAAATCACGAATCTGATTTTTTAGCGTTGCAAAAACAAGAATCTGATATTCATAAACATTTTACATACTTATGAAATACAAATACAGTAGTCATGATGAACTTGGCAGACTACAGTGTTGGGCAGTGATATAAGTTCTTTGAATCCGCTGTTGCCACAAATTTGGATTAAATACGTATGTACATGTATATACGTGCCTATGTGTGTAAGAGAGTGTGTGTGTGTGAGAGAGAGGTCCAAAGATATTGTTTCCTTTTCTTGTCTTGGTTAGTGGCACCACTATGGGAGTTAAACTGGACTGCATACGTTCCTTATTCTATTGATAGATTAACTACGAAGTCAAAACTCATACATCTCTGAAGTATGAGCAAGTAAATTCTCTAAGGTCAGTAAAAGAGGCACTTATTCAACTCTATATCTTCCACACCAGAACATGAAAAAATAAATTTATTAGTAGCATTTGCATCATATAAATAATAGATTTATAAATTGAAGCATACACGAAAGGTATTTCACAATTGTGTTTGTTTTGAAACCTTTATACATCTGATTATTTACTATAAAATGCCTAACAAAGCCACTTGCAACTACTATGTACAATCATTAACATCTAATGACTCTATTTTCTTCATGACCAAATCATCTACTTCCTCTGATCCATATTAATCGCAACGTTCASATTTTCACGCTTGRCAATGCATATTTTATATTCGTAATATCTTTAATTGTGTTTTACAAATATTGAATTTAAGTAAGGTACACATTGAGACGAATCCAAAGAGATCCCACATGACTATATTATTTTACACGTATGAAACACAAAAGCTAAATATATAATAGACTATGGATAGTGTAATATTGCAAACGTTGCAACTAATATGGATCAAAGGAAGTACTTTACAATTTCTTCTTCTTACACCAGCTGTTTGCTTTCAAGCACAAATAATGCTAAACAAAAAAAATAAAAATGAATATAGTGATTACTCACCTAATAAGGTTATTCTACATCTATCACTTCTCCCATAACATCATCACCATTTGGATCCAAATCCAAAAGAGCTTCTATTAGCTTYGTTGCAACAAAATCAAGTTTAAGATACCAACTCTCATATATCAATATATAATTTGATGTATTTCTACATCAATAGTTAGTACATCATTAAATTTTTCTTTCATTAGAACCCATGGTTCAACGTTTGGAATTCTTTTCAATAACACATCAACCTTCCTTGGTATTAAATAGTAGTTGTTAAAGTCCCCAATTAAATTTGTTCCCAGAATATGCATCTTTCTCTTACTCTCTCAATATAATCAATTATGGACTCCCAATGAGGCATGATTGGTTTCTATGAATACATAAGAATATAAGATGGTCTTCCATCTACCACAAATTGTGCGCAATCTATATTGTATATCAAAAAATAAATCCTTCTTATTTGTGGWAGATGGAAGAACACCCAATGTACCCATATAATTCAATCATGCTTCYTGGACAGTTCATAATAAATAATGTTTGAGAGAGCAAGAGAAAGATGTACATTTTGGGGAGAAATTTTATTGGGGTCGTTATCCCTCCGTTTTTTTCGTTGTTCCACTTTCCATTTTGGGATGTTTTCAATTAGTTGTTCCAAACTATTCTAAAAATAACTTTTATACTTTTACCAACTTTCTTCACTCTAACATAAATGAATTACTCTTTTCTAAAGTCAACTTTCATTACTTTACCCAATCTATTCACCCAAAATTACGTTTTTCCAAAAATTACAATTACTCTATTACCTAACTTACTCATCTATTTTATTTAACTCAATCAACTCTTAAACACCGTGCCAAATTGGTATGGAACATCTAATAAAAAACGAATGGAGTACTATTCAACACCAAGGACGATTAATGTATTATTGAAAACAATTTCAAATCTTGAACCATGGATTCCAATTAAAGAAAAATATAGCAATGTACTAAATATTAATGGAGAAATAAAATCCGACTAAATACCGATACATGGAAGCTTGGTATATGAATTTTGGTTTTGTTGCAACCAAACTAATAGAACCTCTTATGGAATGAGATTCAAATGGTGACGATATAACAGGAGAAGTCATAGATGTATAACAACCTAATTAGGRGAGTAATATGTATTTATTCAAWTTAGTTTAAGTTTTACATGATATCTGCACGTAGAAGAAAAGTAAATTGTAAAGTAAATGGCAATGTCATTTGCAAAAAAGAGCCATTGGACGTTAGTGATTGTAAAAAATAGTTGCAAGTGGTTTTACATTAAACAATCAACTATGTGTATATGTTTGATAACAATCACAACTGTAAAAACTTTGCGAGTAAACATCTTTTATAATAAACATCTTTTATAATGTGTTATTTTTTCGTGAAAAACACCTATAAAAACTTTCATTCTAAGAAACACATTTAAAGAGCAAATTTATTAGAAAAGACACATTAATAGCATTTTCGACCAAACAATGGAATGGGAATATTCCGTTGCAAAATGGCCGAACAACCCACTAGGTCTCTTTTTAATAAATTTGTAAAAGGTGTTTTTTCACACAAAAATAAAAAAATTAAAAATAAAAATCATTAAAAAGTGCTTCTGTTTTTTTTTTTTTTTTTTAAAAAAAAAAACACGTTGTAAAATGTGTTTCTCGCAATAAATCCATATCTTTATTGATCATTATGTATGTATGATTTAACTTTTAAAGCTAATATTCATAAGATGCAAATGTTACTATTAAATTTAATATTTATTTCATGTTCTTTAAATGTGTGATTTTGTACTTACACGTTTAAGAAGTAGTTATTCTGTATAAGTTGTATGTATGTAGTTATGGTGTGGAAGAGATAGTGTTTGATAAGTACCTCTTTTACTACCTTAGAGAATTCCCTTCTTTAGAGATGTAGGAGTTTTAATTGCAATGCCTATGAGGGAGGTGCAAATGCTAACATCTTTAAAGTGGAAAAAATCTTCGTTGATGCCAGAAGTCAAGAAAATATAGATACGGTAAAGAAAATTAGTCACAAACACATAAGCGATGCAAATCACATAACCATGGCCAGCAAAACCGAAAAGGCGATACAAATTAACCAGACAAAATTCATACCTGCACATACGCATACTTGTTAAAGAATCGAACAAGAGTCTCCACAATATGGAACACGCAGTCAATACAGCATAGCAAGCACTCATTATTCCCAATCTTTGCACGGACGCCCCTTATCTACAACATAATTAGCTAAAAATCAGATTACTGCAGAAGTATTATGGTGTACATACTAACAAGTGACACCAATGAAATTACCTCCCATCTTAGAGTTCGAATGGCAGCTGTAAAGAGTGACCCATAACATATGCTTCCAAATGAAGTTGTCACAGCATAGCGTAAAGACTTCATCAATGAATTAGGAGGCATAGATGTTGTTTCTTGACCACCATGAAAGAGAACAAGAAAAACCATCCCAGATACAATTACATGAACCGTGTTACAGAGAACTGCACCTGTCCAGAACAAACTTATAGAAAGTACCTGCAAAAAGAAGGAGAAGAGTTAGATCACGTACCCCCAATGACAATTTACCAAAAACTTTTTTTTATCTAAAGATTCATATATCACAGATCAACACAGCAAACTTGCCCGCTCACCACAAGAAGCCACCATCTTCCACCATCGCCAATGCTTGAAGCCACAACACCAGCTGCTCCAAAGGACCATAATGCCATCCATGAAAGCATGACCAAAATGAATGCATATGCAATGCACATAACTTTAGGAAGGCTCCAAACCATCTTCACAGCTTTTTGCAACACGAGCATGGAAAATGGCAGTCTACAAACAAATTTGACATCAAGAAAATGTATAATTATACTCTGCAAAGGAGCATTTCACAYATGAAAACAATTGGACGAAATGTACWTGCATTTAATGTAATGCTTTAGTAGATATTTAGATAAATATTGCAATTAGGTCCTTACACAAAATAAGAAAACACAGGTTCAGTAAAAACCAAACAAAGTACATTACCTTTTATATCAAGAAGAGTGATAATAACACACATGCGCACAAGTGTACAAACATAGGCATGCCATACACTCAAACATATAGCAACTAATCCAAGAGAAAGAAAGGTGCATCAGTTTTCAATTTTTGGCGAGAGGCTTGAAGAGAGAAGGTTAGTTAACGATAGAGAGGCGTGGGTCCCATGTAATAAAGGGGGGTTAAGGAGGAAATAAGGTTTGAAAAAAAAAAGAAAGAAAAAGAGGGGGGGAGGGATGGGATTAAGTAGGGAGCTTGACCAGATGAAAATGAAAAAAAAAAAGTGTATAGATTCGTGGACAGGTCAACACAATATTAAACATTAGAGCATATAATTGGATGTTAAAAATAAAAAGCCAAGTCAATGAAAGCCAACAGAAGTTGCCTTGTGCTTGTATCTGAAAATGACAACTAGTGTACGTCAACTTTGCTGCCTGAAATGATTTGCAGAATTTTAATATCTCATAATGGGTATAAATTTGCAAACTACATTCCATTAAGAACTCTTATATGGAGAATGGGTATGGTCGTATGGACATCGGATTTACAAAGTCCATCCTACTCAGAACATATTAACATTTGAATTCTAGATTAAATGGGGGGAAGCTATCACATAGGAATAAAATGGGTATGGATTTGCGATGTTTTTTCTATTCACAACACCGCATTTCAGTCAGACCAAACAAAAAAGAGGGTGTGTCAGCTAGAGTTGTCACGTAGCAAAAAAATCAGATTCAGACTGATAAACGAAAACAAACTAAGCCTACCATAGAAGCTCACATATGAACTTGGGTTCAAGATAAAGCCGATCATCGCCAAAGTGGCTAGCATGAAGCAGCAAATGATCCAATACATTACATTTTTTTCTCAGCAAGACATTATAAATCCTTAAAGGTCATTAAAAGAATTGATTTTTATATCCTCCATCAAACTGTGGTCAGATAACATTCTCCACACCACACAGGTAAAAAAGACAGACTTTGTGGAAGRAAACAAAACAAGGCCATGTTCGAACCCAAACAGGAAAAAGGGAGAAGAATGCATTCTTTAGTACTTCAAGGTGAAATTAGAATAAAACTGTAGTATGGATTAAATTTAAGCTACGGCAACTCAATTCAATGTCATTTGCCAAGAGGGAGAAAATTTTAAGAACAGATAGGAGGGTGTTGTAAGGGGGTGGTTCAATTTTTTTTGAATGATTAAAGAAACAGCTTTATCATCACACAGGCAAGCACACAGACAGAGACATATATGACTATAGCAGTATAAAACATAGTCTGACAATTGAAATACCTGTCTATAACAGAGATGACATACAAAAACTGCAAAACTGCTCCAACCGCAAAAGTAACGCCCCAGAAAAACTGCCTTGCCCAAAAGCAAAATACACTAACCACAGCAAGATAAGTAGTTAAGATGTGCACTGTTACTTTCATCATGTGAATGGCTTGAGAGCCAAGCAATAATAACCAAGTCCATCCAAGGAATGTACCAGCCCCAGCAGCGACAGCATACAAAGGCCAATAGTCTTCTGTGAGACCACGATGGTGCCCCAAAACCCCATATGTAAACCTATCGATGTTTAGTCTATCATTCTTCTTAAATCTATTGAGTCCAAGAACAACTAGAAGCAGACCTAATCCTCCCAAATGTACAACAAAGATAGCTAACCAGAAAACATCTCTCCAATGTCTTGATTGCTCAAATGACAAAGCATAGGTGCTATTAATGTTTCTCCGACTTGGATCGACATCCTATACAAAGCAAACAGATGAAATCCAGTAAGAACCTTTGAAACAATTCCAATTCAAAAATTAATATGAAAACATCAAAAATAAAATAAGAAACATTCAAGAGGATTGTCTTCCAGTATAGAAAGAACAACAACAATTCCATTATGCAACTAACAACTCATCATAGAAAGAAAGTTTGAAATTACCTTTTAACACTATAAAATTTCATGGCCCGTCTGATATGTGGTACTAACTGGAGGTAACAATAAGTCAATAATGAATATGAATGCAAATTAATATGGAAATCCCCTTGCCAATATCCATAGCAATGCTTGTTTGCCCACAAAAATCACCTTATCTAATATCATCATCATCCATTCCCAATTTAAAGGATGGTATCAGGTGGCAACGTAAACTTAAAAGGGAAATTGTATGTTTTACTACGGGATTGCATTAATATAAACCTAGCCATGACAGTGTCAGCAATAYGGTACATATAATTTCACCATCATAAGTTCATKACCACCATTTGTTATCACCTATCAAAAGGGTGGTAAAACTATGATTAAACAGCAAATAACACAAACATAATCCAGGAAAATATTCACATAGGCGCTTATCCCAGAGTCATTAAAACACTATTTCGATGAAGACTTGTGTGCTTAACCCAAGGTCATTAAAACACAATTTCCAGGGTTGTTAAAGTGTGCTTTAGCATATTTTAAGCAACCATTTAAATGAGCATCTTTTTAGACAAAGATATGGACTTCGTCAACAAAAACTGTGGTTTCAGCCAAAGTGAGGCTAGTAAATACACTAACAATTATTATACACCAGGTCAAGCAAGAATTTGTGTTGGCAATTTGATATCATCCCGTGAGACCGTGACAGTTCTCTTTGGTTAGATACTTAAAACCTATSGAAGGAAAAGCAACAKTTTATATAAAGTATATATAAACATCAGATTCACTACATTTTGTGAACAACTTACAACAACTAAACACAGATAATCACTCTTCCTTAAACTATACAAGTATACATGGTTCAAAGTCAATACATCTGCATAAATTTCCATTTTATTAGATACATACTTCAATAGTTTGGAACKCAATTCACATCAAACAATGCACAATKAGGCCATAAATAGCAAGACCAAATTTCTAAATTTTAACCTCCGATCTCAGCATCAACACTTCCATAACTGACAATCAAATTTTTAATGGAAACAATGACACTAACTTTCCTTGATTAAAAAGATACAGTATTATGTACAAACATACAATGATACAACTACAAATGCAAACTACCAAATGCAACCGAACAAATGTAAAGAACAAACATCAATTATTTACATATTTTGAGTAAAACCAAAAAAGGGGTGAAAAATAAGCCCTCACCAACTATAAAGAAAGCAACAACTTTACAGTACTCTCAAACTACTTCTTCAACTTCACTATCAATTGAGGATAACAAATTTCTCTAATTAAACCAAAAAAGATCACAACTTTTCAAAGTCAAAAAATGCCAACTAAAAATTAAATCAACCCAAAAGAAAATTGGAATCAACCATTTAAAAATAAACAAGAAAGAAAGTAGAATATACCTGTTCAGGAACAGAAATGGAGGCAGAATTGTAAGAGGAAGAAGAAAGACTTTGAGAGTCGTTCATGGCAAAGTTGAACAGAAGAAAGTGTGAGAGAATGAGGCATTTACAGTAATTCTTTATTTTCTTTTTTTGATTTTGATTTTGATTTATTAACAAAAAAAAAAAGATAAATACAAAAATGTAACTGTTTTTGTCAACGAAGGGTGGGAGTGGAGTGGGACAGCGGTTGGTCTTCCTTTCGAATTACGAAATACTACATCGTATTTCAGACCGTTTGTTATCTGAAAGTAAAGTGGGCTTAATGCCTTTTTTAAGCACGGACAAACCTTGGTGGGCCAAGCACGAGCCTACACAAGGAGAATAACAGATCATACATGAATTTAATGGTCTACTCATTCTTTCGATGTGAGACACATGTGAAGTACTCTCCTTAACACTCCCCTCACATGTGTGCCACTTTTAATAACATCTTTCATCTGCAATCAATAGGCCGTTAGACTCCACCTTTCATTTGATGGGCGAGGATCGTCGACTCTACCATGACAAAACTTGGTTGGCCAAGCACAAGGCCACACAAAGAGAACTATAGACCACACATAAGTCCAACGAGAGTCCATTCTAAAATCATATGGTGATAGGTGGAGTAACTTCATGGACTTATATGTTGATCATTCTCTACTCATTTTTTCGATGTGGAACACATGTGGAGTACTCTCCTTAACAACACACTTTGACAAAGACACGAAACAATGCCACAAGAGAGGCAATTGGTGCTCATTGATTGTTTGTGTAATAGGGATTGAGACTGCACATGATTAGGATTGAAATGATTAGGAGAACGTGTGTACGATTTCTCGCAACAACAATTGTGACAAGTTTTTAACTCAACAACCAAGAACTGAGTCCTAGATCTAGTTTAGATTAATCAAAATGGTAACCGAATGCGTGGATGCACCAAAATAATGGACAACATTTGCTTACATATTTATATTGTGAAATGATCATTGATACACAATGTGTAGAACTAACATTAAAGGTAATGAAACAGCAATTGCATGGCTAGAAGCCTACATATTTGTTTGTCTAAATGGAAAGGGGTCATATAATCATATATGCATATACAAAAAAAAATGTTAACCCAAATTAAAAGTCAAGGTATGCGAATAACATTAAACATACATACTTTGTATTGTTGATTTAATAAACACAAATATATACAATTAAAAAATTTTTTTTCCTTCTAATATAAAAAACTATTTTAATTTAACATTCATTTTAAGGACTATTAAAAATATTATGAAAAATATTCATTTCTCAAGCCAACTATTTGACACATGAAATTACCATAAACCTGCATTATTGATTGTGAGATGCATATATTTTATGTGTTATTTACAAGTGTCGAAAAAGTTCTAATACGGATATCGAAGTACAACATTTGCAAAAATTATATGTACAATAATTAATATAACTATATACTCATGTATTGTATTTACGGATATGCTTGTTCCCAACTAGATAAATATGGAGTAACAACTAACAAGCAAGTCATTTAGGTCAAACTCAATTGTAAACGATTCGATTTGATTTAATTTCAATTGTAGTTGGTTACTTTGCATTGAACAACTTACACGAAGGTAACATAGTACTRCGTAGTTGAATCCCTCAACATCCTCATTATTGTAAATTGTACCACTCTAATGATTTTTTATTTATTTTTACGAGCAGASAGTCTAATGAATTATCAATTTTGTGTTGTTAAGAGCTTAGATTGGTGTTAACCATTCTCAACAGTTAATGGAAGCTTAATTGAAACCCCAAAGTGGCAAAATTCATGCACGTGGGTGATTTTTCTTTACTGTTTTTTTAAAAAAAAAATCCATTGTACTCTCACATTAATTTACATTTTTTTAGGAAAATTTGGTATTAATTATTGTCACATTTTTCCCAGTTTTAGAATTTTTTTAATCAAAAACAACTATCCATTATTTTGGTTATGTTTGCGAATTACTATCCACTTTCGAATTTTAACCACTCACCACCATAACAACTACCACAACACGGTGGTCCACCCACAAAACCACCTAACCACCCCGTTGTTGCTGTTGAGGTGATTTTGCACTTCAACAACAAGTCAATCGCCCAATATTGTTTTTTTGTTCGGTAGGGGGCTGCCACTCTTACTAATTATATAGATAACCTTGCTAACATAAAATGGCTCCTAAATAGTAGAGTTAATCAAGAAGATGAACGCATAAGGAAATGACCTTGTTGTAGAACAAAACTACTGAAGTGTAAAACAGACAATGATGAATAGAAACGAAAACCATCCATTATATAAATAGGGATAGAGTCAGACTACAATCGTATTATAAGGAAGGATGATTACCTTCATGTTTACACAATTGTGATGAAAACGAGTAAATTACTGATCCATTGAGGGATGAACTACGCTACACTATGCTAAACTATACTTGGCTACTAAGCCAAGTGTGGCTAAGGGAAGCTAAATGCGAAAAGAAGATAGATAGATGTTGTTGTTGTATTAGTTGTGTTAGTTGTTGTTATTCTCCTGATCTTGCTGCGTCTATTTATAACCTTCAAGGTGTAGATTGTGGGTGGAAGTTATTCCTCCTTGACAGTTTCTTGCCYRCTCTTTTCGTATTTCAAATCCTAGTACTTCATTCCCTCCAAATCTTACTGTCGRTTGTTCCTCATTGGRCGTCCATTGTTGGGCTATATCCGAGTGGGCCACTTCTATTATAATTCCCTTCTAACGCTTTTGTRATATCGCTAGACGACAATTATTCTGGAAACGCCACACATCGCCRGTCTCTCTGATACTTCATTCATCACTGGTCACTTGCTTATCGGTCAAACTCCTACAACTTAGTCAACAAATTCAACAGAATATTTTTWGTCCGTAACAGTTACCTACCTCTYAAATCACRCAACAAGGCAACGACCACCAAAACAACCCAACTACCACGAAATCATCCATCTCTAACCACCCCGAACTACGTTGCACTCCTCGTGTAGAATTTTTCTTAGCTATTCGTCCATTTTTTGGATATAYTTCAATTCCTTTACAAAAGTTGTAAATCTCCAAAAAATACATGAAATAGGTTCAAGAATAACGTGATTTGGAGTTATATTCTAGTAGTTATGCCCTCTGCAAGTTTGTAGATTAAAAACCCTAAATTGGGTGGTTTTCGAATCGAGTGATTTTCAATTGGGTTAGTGCTCAAATAGAGGTGGTCTTCGAATATGGTGGTGTGCTCGCTTGGGTTTTGGAGGTTGAATTTGGGGGATGTTTTTGGTGGTGGTCGAATTCGAGGGTGGTAGTGGTCAAATTAGGGATGGTGGTGGACGAATTTTTGGGTGACGGGCGCGTTGTGTTGGTTGCTAATTAATTGGTTATGGTGGTGAGGGATCAAAATCCAAAAGTGGGTAGTGATTCGCAAGCTAAACATAAAAAAGGATAATTTTTTCTAAAACGATAAAAAAAGGAAAAAAGAATAGTTAATAACAAATTTTCCTTTTTTAAAACATAACTTCAAGTAGAATCAAATTGTTGAATACCTTTGGAGATGCTCTAAGATTGTAAGGTTGAATTGTCTAACAAGTTATACAGGGTGTAAAATTATATACTTCCTTGTTTGAATTATTAGCACAAAAAAAATCGAAAGGAAAAAAGACTTGGAATTATTAAAGGCAGAAGAAGAATATAATTTAGCTATGCTTGATTAGATCATTAGATCAAAATATAGAAAAAATGATTGTAAATAATAGTGTTATTGGAGTAAAAAGCCTGTAAAGGATTATCATTAGTACAGACAACATATTAAGTTAACATTAAAACTTTTTATTTTTATTTTATCGAGTGATTATATATGTATTAATAATTGTGTGAGTTCATATACTTTTTTTTTTCTTGCTAGTTGCTACAACCACCTTATATTTTGTCCCATGTGGTAAATAAAAATGCCAAACCATATACGGAGTATTTCCTTCGATTTCTAATGTTTTACGGAAAAACAATGTATAATAATATGAGTGGGGTCAAAAAGTATAATTAAATTAGAGAAAATGTACAAAAATGAAACAAAACACAATGCACAAAATATTAAAAATCGTTCGAACGGAAAAATTGAACATAACATCAAAAATCGGGGGAGTAATTAAGTACAATGAATTTTTTTATCGGCCATACATGTACTCCGTACTCCATATTATAACCAAACCACAAATCTAATATTCTAATTTACATACTCAAATGAAAACTAGTAAATAATTAAGATCGACAATTTGACGATTCGTTCTTTTGCTCGTCTTATATCTTCAACCTAGTACAAGTGTACAACGTACATTATAATAATTTTTGCTAAGGTTGTAGCTTGTAGGTACTAATTATAATTAATTTTATTGAACAACAAATTATGTAAAATGTCCTAAAACAAAAATAAACGCAAATCTAGCATTGATTAGGCTCAAATGTGACTAAAGAATAAACAAGATTAAAGCCAACACGTATTCCTTCTTGTTGCACGTTTTATTAAACCCCCAAAAAATTATAAGGCATTTAGTCGTAGTCGGAGCAAATGCCATGCAAAACGTTCCTTCTGTATTCAACTGAATCACGTAGTTTTTCAGCTGTAATCCCAAACTCTTACCTCCTGCAAACTGCAGTATTACTGCCGGAACTTCCACACTGTCATGCCCTCTTAGATCGTAACACGTGTCGAATAATCGCCACCCCTTCCGCTCTAGAAGGTGGCTTGTTCCTCTTCTAAACTCGTCCTTAGCAACTCGTAAACACGGGTTTCTAGTGGTTTACCGCCGTCCCTGTGTCGATGATCACCCCACGTTTCCGTTTTTGTCGATTTGCACGACGTCGCTGGAGGGATAGGGCCGTCCCCCCACGGTTGACCCGTTAGCCCGAGGTAGTAGAAGTCTCGGCTACCGGTTTCTGAGAGATGGCGGTTATTAGTAACGGGTCGGGTGGAAGTATCGACGAGTTTATGTCTAAGTTTAAGATGAGGTTGAGTTAGAGTCACGGTCGACGAGGCAATGAGAAAGACGTGCATTTATTTGCGAGGTAATGACAAGGGCCCGCCACCGAGCCCGAGGAGCCCGCCCGCCCCGGAGAAGAACCCGTCGTTTTATTGCCCGCACCCGATGGCGATGTCCCCATGGAGTACCCGTCTTCGAAGGTGATGGTCTCGGTGACGAAGTCGCCCGTGGTGTACGACCCGTCCCGTACGACACCTCGTAGATGCAACTCCCACCGTGACACTCGTTTTCGTCTAGGGTGGTGCATTTTGATGAGTTGCATGGAGGCCCGAAAGTCGAGGATTGGGTCGGGTTGAAGATTGGGTCGGGCTGGGTGTAACATAGAGTGCAAGGTTGGCATTGCACCCAACTCAAGTCACTCCCAGTGTCGATGATTACATACATGTCACGTGGCGGATTTCCAATACCCACCCGACTAAAGTACTCCCCACTTCCTTGGTTTGTACCCGAGATTATTGGAGCTTCTAGATTCGATCCCGCGGCAACATCGAGTTGGGTCCGAATTGAGTTGATACGGGCCGAATCACGAGCTAGCCGGTTAGAAGTCGTGATTTGTAGTCGTGATTTTGACGATAGTAAGGATTGTGTGACTTCGGATGATGAGAGTGTATCTTTAAGGTAAGCGAGGGTGAGTTGTGGTGTTTAAATGTTGCACATTTCCTTGATTAAGTTGATTTGGATTAATCTTCTGAAGAGAAACGGTTACGTTTAACGTGAAGTTTTGTATGTAGAAAAATAACTCCAGCAAGAACTAATGGTGGCCGAAAATGAAGTGAAGATTGAAATGATAGAGAAGATACGAAACGAGTGTTTGAAAAGAAAGCTTGTTTTAGCCATTTGAAAGAAATAAGATAGTGTGATCCTTATGAGATCGAATTGAGATGAAGAGATATAAATAAAGGAGGTTGATCCGACAAAAAATTACCAAAGCAAGTTTAAGGAGGAGCTTTATATGAGCTCAAAAAAAAGAATGTATAGGTAGTAAGCTGCTACACAAATTCTTGTATGTTGCAAATTGATCTTAGTGGTCAACAAACTTTGTAATAAGATGATGTAGCCAAATAAAATTAGTTTGTTACCAAATAGGGCTGAGCAAAATTATCTGAAAATCCGAAAATCTGAATATTCGATCCGTATCGATTCGATTTTTTTTGATATCGATTGAATTGGATTTCGGATCGGATATCCGATCCAAAATTTCGGATATCGGATACCAATTCGGATATTGATTTTCGGGTATCCGATATCCGAAAAAAATTGGATTTCGGATATTCAGGAATATCGAATATTTGGTACTTTATCCGAAAATATTATTTTTTTCATGAAAATTTATATTTTATAAATATATTCTATATTTTTTAAAAAATATTAGTCAAAATCGGATATCGGATATCAGTAGTATCCGATCCGAAAATTTTCGAATATCGGATATCCGACAATTTCGGATCGGATACGGTATCAGATATCCAGATTTTCGGATATCGGATATTCGATCCGAAATCGGATATCGGATCGGATACCCGATCCGTGCTCAGGCCTAACTCAAACTGAGTTTTAAATACTTTATTGTTAATGATAGAATACGTATATATTTTTACTAGCTTAGCGCCCGTGCGATGCACGTAGTTACTAAATTTATCATGAAAACTGTAAAAAAAAGTAAAATAATTTTGTAATATTTGTCAAGATTGAATCTAAAACGATTGTGTTTATAATATTATGTTATACAATATTATGGAATTTGTATACATGGGTCCTAATATTATGTTATGCATAGACCTATTAGTCCATGACCCGTGCATTAACCATGACCCGTGCATGATAATCTAGTCCAGGATCCATGCACGGGTCCAATTCCTAAATCAATTTACAATTGTGTTTTATAAAAATTTAGTATGATAATATTGTATTGTATAGTACGGAATAATAATATTATCATATAATAAAAGATATGACTTTGTTCAAATTTTTGCTTAAAATAAATAGGTTTCGTTTAATGTCTCATATTATATTGATTGATATTACAATTTTTAGATAATTATAAATTATATATTGATAAGAAGAATAATCTTCTAGAATTAAGTAAAGATATTATTTACTATTTTTTAGCTAATAGATTTAATTAATATCCTCCTTTTTTTAGTTGTTCCAGTTTACATTTTGGGATATTCAATTAGTTATTCCAAACAAATCTAAAAATAACCTTTTTACTTATTTTATTTACTCTATATTAATGAATTACTCATTTCTAAATTTAATTTTAATTACATTACCCAATCTATTTTTTTTGACAAGCATTACCCAATCTATTTACCCAAAATTACCTTTCCCAAAAATTTCACTCACATATATTTACTCTTTTACCGAAATAATTACTTAATATTTTATCAAAATTACTAACTATTTTATCCAACTCAATCAACTCTTAAACACCATGCCAAATGGGTATGGTACATCAATTAAAAATAAAACGAGAGGGTATTATAAATAAATTTTTTTAAAAAAAGAAAAAAAAAAGTTCAATTAAATATGTGTGGGTACTTGTTATTCTCGTCATTTGACTAAATTCATGTCACAAAGTAATTCGATACTATTAATTAGTAGTGAAAATCTTTTAAACTTCCATCAGTACATAAGAGAAAGTATAATCTTGTGTTTTAGAATTAGATCCAATGTTAATATATAAAATTGAATTACGATTGTCATCTGTGTTTTTATAAAATTATTACGATAATATTGTATTGTATAGTACGGAGTAATAATATTATTATGATATATAAAAGTACTCCGTATTGTTTTGTCTAAATTTTGCTTAAAATGAATAGCTTTCGTTTAATGTGTTATTACGGAGTATATTGATTGATATTACAATTTATAAATAATTATAAATCGTATATTGATAAGAAGAACTCTTCTAGAATTAAATTAAGATATTATTATTTATTATTAGCTCATATATTTAAACTAATATGTTATATAAATAATTTTTTTTTTAAAAAAGGAAATAAGTTTGGAGGGAAATTGTTTAATGAGAGAATGCCATGTGGCATTTTTGATTTCTACTTTAGTATATAGTTAAATTCATGTCATACAGGAATTCGGTACTATTCAGAAGAAAGAGATAATCATGTTTTTAGAATTTAGATCCAATTTACTGTATAAATTGATTTATGATTGTCATACGTGCTTTATAAAATTTATTACGATAATATTGTATTGTATAGTAACGGGTAATAATATTACTCCTATGATATTATAAAGATATGCCTTTGTCAAATTTTTTTGCTTAAAAATTATAGGATTTTTTAATGTGTTACTCCGTATATTATATTGATTGATATTACAATTTTATAATAATTATAAATCGTATATTGATAAGAAGAATCTTCTAGAATTAAGTAAAGATATTTGTAGACACCTAAAAATGTCTCCCCAAAAGAGTAATCAGTGATGAAACATACCGCGTCTCGCGATTGTTTCGACTTAGAAAAGATGCTTTGAACTCACAAAGTTGGAAATACGTGAGTCATACTCGGAACTATTGAGCAAAGGACAAATATAGGGGCAAAAATATTTTCTTTTATTTTCTATTTTTAGGGTTTTTTAAAATAATTTATACTGGTGATTCTCTTGATTTCTACTTTTCATCACACTCTTCACATTTTCTAAGCTCACCAGTATTTTTAGATTATTTTCTGATTTTTCTATATTTTTCTATGATTTTTATAAGTTTTTATACGCAGAAAATACAAAAAAAAATACAAAATACACAAAAAATACCCGGAAATACGTGGAACCTTCTAGAACACTCTAGAACTCCTTGCTTGGGGAGCAAGGGTGTCTAGGTGTGCGAATCAAGGAAAATCACGAAATAAGATTGGAGAAAATCGCAAATACGCGCAGAATAATCGAGCGTATATACGCAGGGCCTGCTATATGCGCTCCTAGGCAGCGTATATACCAGAGCCTGCGTATATACGCAGGTTCTCTGCGTATATACGCTCGATTTCCCCTCCTCGTGCCTATAATACGTGTCTTTGCTCATTTCGAGACGGACACACACACGTCTATTCAACTTACACGTACCTAAACTTGCGTATTCACACTCTCATACACTCTAAACACATACATTCTTGAGTTCTAGCATCAATTCTGTTTCGATCCAACGAGCGATAACAAGGTATAACTCTGAGATTACTCGCCACAAACACACTCATTTCTCATTTCCTCAATCTAATTAATTATTATTATGAGTCTCAATTAAATCAACACAATGTAGAAACTCACTTTTTAATTGATTCAGTGAATACATAGGTTAATGTTTCACTTTCGTTAATTTATTGTTCCTTTTCCATTGTCATTTTTATTGTTGCTAGTCATTACTTAACATTCTCTTTGTGTTTTTGTATAGCCATCTTTAACGAATCGTTTTATTCAATTTAAACTAACAATATTTTAATTGCAGTGACAAGGTGAGGATGGCGATATATTTATATATTTTTTCATATTATGTATCTCATGGTGTTATGTATCCATATTGTATAATATATATACTCTATCACACTTGTACATATGCTTAATCAAGACCGGAATTCAATTGCTTGTCACATTAAAGTCAGATAATCATGGACGACCGGTTTTATAGGCACCTTATTAATATTGACTAACAATCAATTCAAGTGATCGCCTTGTCCATTATAGAAGTCTTTGTTTGTACATAATAGCAACCCACCTAGCAATATTAGGTTAGTGCGCTCTCAAGATCAAATCGATAAGTTTTCTTGAATTCAATGTTATGACTTACGGAACTACAATGAGACCGAGTAGAGGCCGCTATATGCGGGCGAATGGGTTACTGATTAATCCGTACATGTCCCCGAACCCACACTTTGGTTACTGGACCTATTTGTGGGCCACTAGTTTGGCACCAATGTTCGGGCGTCCGTGAATAACCTATATAGCACGGTGGCAATCCCCTTGATTCGACAAACACACCCAACGCATTTCACATGCGGATTCATGACACTGAAGCTGAGGTTAACCCCTTGGAGGGGGCGAAGCCTTACAATATTATTTATTATTTATTAGCTAATTGACTTAATTAATATGTTATATAAATAATTTTACAAAAAAAYTTTTGGAGGGAAAWTTTTTAATGAGAGAGTGTCATGTGGCACTTTTGGTTTTCGCTTAAAGATATTATTTATTAGCTTTTAGATTTTTAATTATTATATTATTTAAGTAATTAAAAAAAACAAAAAAAGAAAAATGTTTTGGAGGGAAATTTTTTAACCAGTGAACGCCATGTGGCACTCTTGATTTTTGCTTTAGTATATAGTTATTGATTTATGTAAATATTAGATTTGTTAATATCTTTTATTTGGCTACTCAAATCTAATATTTACATATACTCAAATCTAATATTTACATAAATAAGAATATATACATATTCTATCAGTTAATGTTAATGTTAGAATGTTGTTTAAAAATAATGTAAACGCAATAAGTAACACCAATATATGAATGAAATACTGGATTGRTAAACGAAGTCCGTTTTTATTGYAATCAAAGTCCACATTTCGTGTAAACTTCRCATATTGCCCTTCAGATTCTCCACCTCCGTAATCACCAACGCATGGACGCCTACGCAAGACGTCCATGCCATTCAAAYTCCACATGTTTTTTACGTGGTGTTGGGTGGTGGTTGTTGGTGGTAGGYTGGTGTCAYGTGGTGGTTTTTGGTGGTAGGGMGCCTTGGGTGGTGGTTGTTGGTGTTGGGTGAGGTGTGTTGGGTGGTTAGGGAGGGGATTGGAGGAAGGACGTGTTGGGAAATTCACACGAAAAGTYGACTTTGATTCTAGTAAAAGTGGASTTCAAATAGTATTCCCCAATGAAATATGGTGAACGGAGTAGTACATTAGCAAGTCATGTATTCTATCATTGAATTTCCAATTTGAACTTAACAAATACTTCGTAAATTTTTCATGCACATACGAAGTATTTGATTAGGGCGAAAGAAAAAAGAATAATTATGAAATRAGAGATTAAATTCAGAATTTAAWTATGAGTATTGCAAATCAATGCTGAAGGACGGTGGTTATTATGTAYTTTTTTATAAGATGATTACAATTTATTTAAATTGTCGATTATGATTTGTTTATTTAGGATGAACTGCATGATTGATCATTGGTACAGTAGCGATAATTGGGAAGAAACTYGAATATATGAGGTTAATCTCATACTAACTCATTATCGACATTGATTTCAATTCATTGACACTCAAATGGAGAAATTTCAAATTGTAAAATAAAATGGAAATTAACTCACTTATATCTTATTCCAAACTAAGACCCTATTCTCATTAACTTATTCCATAAGTTTCAGTAAAAATAATTTCAGTTCATCAGTAGTAATAAGTTCAATTCGGTAAAAATAAGTTTAATCCTTAAGAAATTTGTTAAGGTTTCAATAAAAATAAGTCATGTTTAGTCGGTGGAAATAAGTTCAGTTCAACAAATTTCGGTTGACGAGAACAAGGTCTAAGTACTCAACCAATATATTAAACTTTTGATTGAGATGATCCATTAACATGGTATCAAATTAAAAGCTAAGCTTACAAGAAGGTTAGAGGTTTGAATCACATCAACCCCTCATGTCCATAGTGAAATATTAAGCGTTGAGTATGTGAGCGGACGCCGGACGYTCTATGATGCATTTARATTTTAAGRCCAAAAGATTCTCATGTAAGGAGAAGTGATAGAGTAAGTACAAGTATATTATTATAGACATTACATTACGATTTACGACACCATTTACAAGATAATATTATGAWTAATAATAACACAACATATAAGTCATCAATATTCGAAATGAAGATATGATCAACAAGAATTGCAAAACACTTCATATTTTAATGTAAGTTGTCATTTGACCTTTGCATGAAGTTGACATATACTGNGTAGGTACTAATTATAATTAATTTTATTGAACAACAAATTATGTAAAATGTCCTAAAACAAAAATAAACGCAAATCTAGCATTGATTAGGCTCAAATGTGACTAAAGAATAAACAAGATTAAAGCCAACACGTATTCCTTCTTGTTGCACGTTACCAATTATAGYCATTGATGTCGTAGTCGGAGCAAATGCCATGCAAAACGTTCCTTCTGTATCAACTGGAATCACGTAGTTTTTCGCTGGTAATCCCAAACTCTTACCTCCTGCAAACTGKAGTATTACTGCCGGAACTTCCACACTGTCYTGCCCTCTTAGATCGTAACACGTGTCGAATATCGCCACCCCTTCCGCTCTAGGAAGGTGGCTTGTTCCTCTTCTAAACTCGTCCCTRAGCAACTCGTAAACACGGGTTTCTAGTCGTGTTACCGCCGTCCCTGTGTCGATGATCACCCCACCGTTTCCGTTTTTGTCGATTTGCAACGACGTCSCTGGGAGGGATAGGGCCGTCCCCCCCACGGTTAGACCCGTTAGCCCGAGGTAGTAGAAGGTCTCGGCTACCGGGTTTCTGAGGAGTGGAGCGGTTATTAGTAACGGGTCGGGTGGAAGTATCGACGAGTTTATGTCTAAGTTTAAGGATGAGGTTGAGTTAGAGTCACGGTCGACGAGGCAATAGGAGAAAGACGTGGCATTTATTTGCGAGGGTAATGACAAGGGCCCGCCACCGAGCCCGAGGAGCCCGCCCGCCCCGGAGAAGAACCCGTCGTTGTTATGCCCGCACCCGATGGCGATGTCCCCCATGGAGTACCCGTCTTCGAAGGTGATGGTCTCGGTGACGAAGTCGCCCGTGGTGTACGACCCGTCCCCGTACGACACCTCGTAGATGCAACTCCCACCGTGACACTCGTTTTCGTCTAGGGTGGTGCATTTTGATGAGTTGCATGGGAGGGGCCCGAAAGTCGAGGATTGGGTCGGGTTGAAGATTGGGTCGGGCTGGGTGTAACATAGAGTGCAAGGTTGGCATTGCACCCAACTCAAGTCACTCCCAGTGTCGATGATTACATACATGTCACGTGGCGGATTTCCAATACCCACCCGACTAAAGTACTCCCCACTTCCTTGGTTTGTACCCGAGATTATTGGAGCTTCTAGATTCGATCCCGCGGCAACATCGAGTTGGGTCCGAATTGAGTTGATACGGGCCGAATCACGAGCTAGCCGGGTTAGAAGTCGTGATTTGTAGTCGTGATTTTGACGATAGTAAGGATTGTGTGACTTCGGATGATGAGAGTGTATCTTTAAGGTAAGCGAGGGTGAGTTTGTGGTGTTAAAATGTTGCACATTTCCTTGATTAAGTTGATTTGGATTAATCTTCTGAAGAGAAGCGGTTACGTTTAACGTGATAGTTTTGTATGTAGAAAAATAACTCCAGCAAGAAACTAATGGTGGCGAAAATGAAGTGAAGATTGAAATGATAGAGAAGATACGAAACGAGTGTTTGAAAAGAAAGCTTGTTTTAGCCATTTGAAAGAAATAAAGATAGTGTGATCCTTATGAGATCGAATTGAGATGAAGAGATATAAATAAAGGAGGTTGATCCGACAAAAATTACCAAAGCAAGTTTAAGGAGGAGCTTTATATGAGCTCATAAAAAAGATGTATAGGTAGTAAGCTGCTACACCAAATTGCTTGTATGTTGCAAATTGATCTTAGTGGTCAACAATTTTCTAAGATGATGTAGCCAAATAAAATTAGTTTGTTACCCAAACTAGGGCTGAGCAAAATTATCTGAAAATCCGAAAATCTGAATATTCGATCCGTATTCGATTCGATTTTTTTTGATATCCGATTCGAAATTGGATTTCGGATCGGATACCGATCCAAAATTTCGGATATCGGATACCAATTCGGATATTGATTTTCGGGTATCCGATATCCGAAAAAAATTGGATTTCGGATATTCAGGAATATCGAATATTTGGTACTTTATCCGAAAAAATTATTTTTTCATGAAAATTTGATATTTTATAATATATTTCTATATTTTTTAAAAATATATTAGTCAAAATCGGATATCGGATATCAGTAGTATCCGATCCGAAATTTTCGAATATCGGATATCCGAAACATTTCGGATCGGATACGGATATCAGATATCCAGATTTTCGGATATCGGATATTCGATCCGAAATCGGATATCGGATCGGATACCCGATCCGTGCTCAGGCCTAACTCAAACTGAGTTTTAAATACTTTATTGTTAATGATAGAATACGTATTATTTTTTACTAGCTTAGCGCCCGTGCGATGCACGGGTAGTTACTAAATTTATTCATGAAAACTGTTAAAAAAAGTAAAATAATTTTGTAATATTTGTCAAGATTGAATCTAAACGATTGTGTTTATAATATTATGTTATACAATATTATGGAATTTGTTATACATGGGTCCTAATATTATGTTATGCATAGACCTATTAGTCCATGACCCGTGCATTAACCATGACCCGTGCATGATAATCTAGTCCAGGATCCATGCACGGGTCCAATTCCTAAATCAATTTACAATTGTGTTTTATAAATTTAGTATGATAATATTGTATTGTATAGTACGGAATAATATTTATCATATAATAAAAGATATGACTTTGTCAAATTTTTGCTTAAATAATAGGTTTCGTTTAATGTCTCATATTATATTGATTGATATTACAATTTTATAGATAATTATAAATTATATATTGATAAGAAGAATAATCTTCTAGAATTAAGTAAAGATATTATTTACTATTTTTTAGCTAATAGATTTAATTAATATTCCTCCATTTTTTAGTTGTTCAGTTTACATTTTGGGATTTTTCAATTAGTTATTCCAAACAATCTAAAAATAACCTTTTTACTTATTTTATTTACTCTAATATTAATGAATTACTCATTTCTAAATTTAATTTTAATTACATTACCCAATCTATTTTTTTTGACAAGCATTACCAATCTATTTACCCAAAATTACCTTTTCCCAAAAAATTTCACTCACATATATTTACTCTTTTACGAAATAATTACTTAATTATTTTATCAAAATTACTCAACTATTTTATCCAACTCAATCAACTCTTAAACACCATGCCAAATGGGTATGGTACATCAATTAAAAATAAAACGAAATGTTATATAAATAATTTTTTTAAAAAAAAAAAAAAAGTTCAATTAAATATGTGTAGGGTACTTTGTATTCTCGTCATTTGACTAAATTCATGTCACAAAGTAATTCGATACTATTAATTAGTAGTGAAAATCTTTTAAACTTCCATCAGTACATAAGAGAAATATAATCTTGTGTTTTAGAATTTAGTCCAATGTTAATATATAAATTGAATTACGATTGTCATCTGTGTTTTTTATAAATTATTACGATAATATTGTATTGTATAGTACGGAGTAATAATAATTATTATGATATTATAAAAGATACTCCGTATGTTTTTGTCTAAATTTTGCTTAAAATGAATAGCTTTCGTTTAATGTGTTATTACGGAGTATATTGATTGATATTACAATTTTATAAATAATTATAAATCGTATTATTGATAAGAAGAATCTTCTAGAATTAAATTAAGATATTATTTATTATTTATTAGCTCATATATTTAACTAATATGTTATATAATAATTTTTTTTTTAAAAAGGAAAATGTTTTGGAGGGAAATTGTTTAATGAGAGAATGCCCATGTGGCATTTTTGATTTCTACTTTAGTATATAGTTAAATTCATGTCATAACAGGAATTCGGTACTATTCAGAAGAAAGAGTAAATATTCATGTGTTTTAGAATTTAGATCCAATTTACTGTATAAATTGATTTATGATTGTCATACGTGCTTTATAAAATTTATTACGATAATATTGTATTGTAATATGATAGGGTAATAATATTACTCCATATGATATTATAAAAGATATGCCTTTGTCAAAATTTTTTGCTTAAAAATTATAGGATTTTGTTTAATGTGTCTCCGTATATTATATTGATTGATATTACAATTTTATAAATATTATAAATCGTATATTGATAGAAGAATCTTCTAGAATTAAGTAAAGTATTTGTAGACACCTAAAAATGTCTCCCCAAAAGAGTAATCAGTGATGAAACATCCGCGTCTCGCGATTGTTTCGACTTAGAAAAGATGCTTTGAACTACAAAAGTTGGAAATACGTGAGGTCATACTCGGAACTATTGAGCAAAGGACAAATATAGGGGCAAAAATATTTTCTTTATTTTCTATTTTTAGGGTTTTTTAAATAATTTATACTGGTGATTCTCTTGATTTCTACTTTTCATCACACTCTTCACATTTTCTAAGCTCACCAGTATTTTTAGATTATTTTTCTGATTTTCTATATTTTTCTATGATTTTTATAGTTTTTATACGCAGAAAATACAAAAAAAATACAAAATACACAAAAAATACCGGAAATACGTGAACCTTCTAGAACACTCTAGAACTCCTTGCTTGGGGAGCAAGGGTGTCTAGGTGTGTGAATCAAGGAAAATCACGAAATAAGATTGGAGAAAATCCAAATACGCGCAGAATAATCGAGCGTATATACGCAGGGCCTGCGTATATGCGCTCCTAGGCAGCGTATATACGCAGAGCCTGCGTATATACGCAGGTTCTCTGCGTATATACGCTCGATTTCCCTCCTCGTGCCTATAATACGTGTCTTTGCTCATTTCGAGACGGACACACACACGTCTATTCAACTTACACGTACCTAAACTTGCGTATTCACACTCTCATACACTCTAAACACATACATTCTTGAGTTCTAGCATCAATTCTGTTTCGATCCAACGAGCGATAACAAGGTATAATCTGAGATTACTCGCCACTAAACACACTCATTTCTCATTTCCTCAATCTAATTAATTATTATTATGAGTCTCAATTAAATCAAACACAATGTAGAAACTCACTTTTTAATTGATTCATGTAAATACATAGGGTTAATGTTTCACTTTCGTTAATTTATTGTTCCTTTTCCATTGTCATTTTTATTGTGCTAGTCATTTATAACATTCTCTTGTGTTTTTGTATAGCATCTTTAACGAATCGTTTTATTCAATTTAAACTAACAATTTTTAATTGCAGTGAAGTGAGGATGGCATACAAATATTATTATAGTTTTTCATATTTATGTATTTCCATGGTGTATGTATCCATATTGTATATTATATACTCTATCACACTTGTACATATGCTTAATCAAGACCGGAATTCAATTGCTTGTCACATTAAAGTCAGATAATCATGGACGACCGGTTTTATAGGCACCTTATTAATATTGACTAACAATCAATTCAAGTGATCGCCTTGTCCATTATAGAAGTCTTTGTTTGTACATAATAGCAACCCACCTAGCAATATTAGGTTAGTGCGCTCTCAAGATCAAATCGATAAGTTTTCTTGAAATTCAATTGTTATGACATCGGAACTACAATGAGACCGAGTAGAGGCCGCTATATGCGGCGAATTGGGTTACTGATTCAATCCGTACCATGTCCCCGAACCCACACTTTGGTTACTGGACCTATTTGTGGGGCCACTAGTTTGGCACCAATGTTTCGGGCGTCCGTGAATAACCTATATAGGCACGGTGGCAATCCCCTTGATTCGACAACACACCCAACGCATTCACATGCGGATTCCATGACACTGAAGCTGAGGTTAACCCCTTGGAGGGGCGAAGCCTTACAATATTATTTATTATTTATTAGCTAATTGACTTAATTAATATGTATATAATAATTTTACAAAAAAAGTTTTGGAGGGAATTTTTTAATGAGAGAGTTCATGTGGCACTTTTGGTTTTCGCTTAAAGATATTTTTATTAGCTTTTAGATTTTAATTATTATTTATTTAAGTAATTAAAAAAACCAAAAAAGAAAAATGTTTTGGGAGGAAATTTTTAACCAGTGAACGCCATGTGGCACTCTTGATTTTTTGCTTTAGTATATAGTTATTGATTTATGTAAATATTAGATTTGTTAATATCTTTTATTTGGCTACTCAAATCTAATATTTACATAAATAAGAATATATACATATTATCAGTTAATGTTAATGTTAGAATGTTGTTTAAAAATAATGTAAACGCAATAAGTAACACCAATATATGAATGAAATACTGGATGCTAAACGAAGTCCGTTTTTATTGAAATCAAAGTCCACATTTCGTGTAAACTTCCCATATTGCCTTCAGATTCTCCACTCTCCGTAATCACCAACCGCATGGACGCCTACGCAAGACGTCCATGCCATTCAAAGCCACATGTTTTTTCGTGGTGTTGGTGGTGGTTGTTGTGTAGGTGGTGTCAAGTGGTGGTTTTGGTGGTAGGGTGCCTTGGTGGTGGTTGTTGGTGTTGGTGAGGTGTGTTGGGTGGTTAGGGAGGGGATTGGAGGAAGGACGTGTTGGAAATTCACACGAAAGTGGACTTTGATTCTAGTAAAAGTGGAGTTCAAATAGTATTCCCCAATGAAATATGGTGAACGGGAAGTACATTAGCAAGTCATGTATTCTATCATTGAATTTCCAATTTGAACTTAACAAATACTTCGTAAATTTTTCATGCACATACGAAGTATTTGATTAGGGCGAAAGAAAAAAGAATAATTATGAAATCAGAGATTAAATTCAGAATTTATTATGAGTATTGCAAATCAATGCTGAAGGACGGTGGTTATTATGTAGTTTTTATAAGATGATTACAATTTATTTAATTGTCGATTATGATTTGTTTATTTAGGATGAACTGCATGATTGATCATTGGTACAGTAGCGATAATTGGGAAGAAACTAGAATATATGAGGTTAATCTCATACTAACTCATTATCGACATTGATTTCAATTCATTGACACTCAAATGGAGAAATTTCAAATTGTAAAATAAAATGGAAATTAACTCACTTATATCTTATTCCAAACTAAGACCCTATTCTCATTAACTTATTCATAAGTTTCAGTAAAATAATTTCAGTTCATCAGTAGTAATAAGTTCAATTCGGTAAAAATAAGTTTAATCCTTAAGAAATTTGTTAAGGTTTCAATAAAAATAAGTCATGTTTAGTCGGTGGAAATAAGTTCAGTTCAACAAATTTCGGTTGACGAGAACAAGGTCTAAGTACTCAACAATATATTAAACTTTTGATTGAGATGATCCATTAACATGGTATCAAATTAAAAGCTAAGCTTACAAGAAGGTTAGAGGTTTGAATCACATCAACCCTCATGTCCATAGTGAAATATTAAGCGTTGAGTATGTGAGCGGACGCCGGACGATCTTGATGCATTTATATTTTAAGCCCAAAAGATTCTCATGTAAGGAGAAGTGATAGAGTAAGTACAAGTATATTATTATAGAATTACATTACGATTTTCGACACCATTTACAAGATAATATTATGAATAATATAACAACATATAAGTCATCAATATTCGAAATGAAGATATGATCAACAAGAATTGCCAAAACACTTCATATTTTAATGTAAGTTGTCATTTGACCTTTGCATGAAGTTGACATATACTGGTATACAAATACTTTTTATAGGAGTTGTCAAATATGCCACAATTATTTACATGTACTTATTTTCCCCCTCTTTTCTATAATGTAGTAATGTACATATAGGAAGACAGAAGTACTATGTAATATGTAAAATGGAAAAAGAGGAAATTGTTTCAAGTAATATGTAACAATTATTTATGGAAATTATTTCAAGTAATACGTAACAAAGATAATATTTTGTTTTGTTTTGCTAAGAAAACACAAGTATATAGACAATCACATAAACAATAAATTAATTTTCAATATTTACTTTTTAACCTTTTAAAGCTTTAATTACAGTACTATGATCAACTTTTCACTTATTGTGTTTGATTCAATTCACTCCAACCCGTAATTTTATCTCTCGACTTAATTTAAATCTATTGAGATTTATTTGTCCAAAAAAACATTTCTAACTACAACATATTCGAGTTTATCTTATGATTTCAGACTCGCACCATTAACGACCCGTAAAAGGTGAGCTCAGCTCAACTAAACTATTGAATTAATTAATGAATTAATGATCACCAAACCCTCAATATAATAAACTAGTTTTGGGCAAACCCTTACGCAAATCACATTGACCCAAAAAACACACCACAAAAAAAGAAAGCAACCCACAAAAAAGATCCTTGTTTCCAAAAATTATACTCCAATAAAAAAAAAGGCTGCTTTCACAGTTTCACAGTGACTCTGACCCCTCATACCTTAACGTTTGCTGCTGCTTCATTCCTCACTTCTCCTTCACCCCCTGCAAAAAATTCGAAGAGAGAGAAAGAYAGGAGAGAGAAKGGGAGAAGTGTTTTTCTGGGTTTATAATTCCTTTCTCTTATTCTCTTTGTATTTGCAGTACTATTCCAAATTTCCAATACAAAGATGAGTTTATCAGTGGTTCAGGTGATTTGCTGCTATATATGTATTTAAGTTTTGAGCTTTATTATTGATCTTGAGTTGTAATTGAGTTTTGTATCGTTTTTAATTTCAGGGGTTTACGAAATCATTGGCTATGACTGTGCTTTCTGAGATCGGCGATAAGACCTTCATTGCTGCTGCGGTGTGTTTGACTATTTCTTATTATTTTCAGAATTAGAGTTTGGAATTTGTTAATTTAAATTGGGAGTTGTTGATGTGAGCAATTTAAATTTATMTAATTTCATAGTAATTGAATACTGAATAGCTAAYTTGTTGAAGCATGGAAGTGTTGCTTTCAAGAAGATAATTTTGTAATTTTCAATGCTCATCAAAACCCAAAATTGAATTTGTATTTATTTGAACTTCTTTTAAAAAGCACTAAATATTGTTTCTTTTTTATTGGAACAGAAGTGCTTTGTGACTATTCTTAAACAATGATTTTAATAAATAAAAGTGAGTTTCCCCCCTTGATTGTTAGTTAGTGCTTGAGAAGAATATGGCTCCTTGTGGAATCTAATACCCACAAATATTACACTGTAGTTATATCGGAATCATTTCTTAGTTGAAGGGGTTAAATTTTAGGTCCTTGTTTTAATTGGAAGATACTAGTGTTAGTGGAAAGAACTTTTGCTGTTTGATGTATTCCTGTTGTCTTCTTTCTATAGTGAAATATAGTGAATGATAATAGTTGGATGTTTATGAAACAACCTGTCATTGATTTCTAAGTGTAAAAATCGTCCCACCTATTGGAATCATTAGCTCTAACTTAGCTTGAATGGGGAAGCCTTGTTATTGGCTTTGGAGGGAAAAGCTATTACCAATAGCTTGTTATGTTATTTGATGGACTTGATAATGAACTAATTTAATTATTGAAGAAAATTGGATTATTGATTTAAGTCAGAGATATACAAAGTATTGTCTTTAGTTTTCGAGAGTATTGTTGTTTGTGGATCTGCATGCAATCTACAAAACACCAAAAAATTTTAGAATTAATCTTTTGCGTGAATGGATAGTGGAAATCAGATCCCAAAACACTCTAGTAGCCTTCTAATGTGTTGACATTTTGATGCATTTTTAGATTTTAGCCATGCGCCATCCAAGAAGACTTGTCCTTGCAGGCTGCCTTTCAGCTCTGATAGTAAGTGCAACTTTCTATCTATATGAAATTCATATTTATGTTTTTCTAGGTGATTGTCTGATTAGAATTTGTGGTATTAGGTAATGACCATTCTCTCTGCTGTTGTTGGATGGGCTGCTCCAAATTTGGTAAGTATATAATGTAAAAAGGACAAAATCTTTATGTTCATTATGCATTATGTCATCTGATGATGTGTGAATGAAATTTCTCAGATGTCTCGTAAGTTGACTCATCACATTGCAACAATATTGTTCTTTGGGTTTGGATTATGGTCACTGTGGGATGGTTTCCATCAGGAAGGGTAATATTTTCCTTCCTGGTCTTTGTTTGTTTTTGCCTGATTTTGTGTTCTTTTTATTGAACTTTCTTGTTATCAAAACATTGCACAAGTGCACTACAGAGATTTTAGTGAAACTAAGATTGTTTCTGCTCATAAATTTAAATTTCAATTATACAGGGATGCTGGAGAATTGGCTGAAGTTGAAAAGCAATTGGTTAGTTTTCAACTCTTTTTCTTTAGCTTTTATAATTTTAAGTCATAACGTGATTGTCATCATTTCATAATATGAATAGGATGCTGATTTCAAAGGCACTGCACCAACAGCTAAGGAGCAAAAGGTGAGGTAACCTGAATTTGCAAACAAGACCTTGCAAGTTTGCCATTTACTCACTCTTCTTCTTTGTAGCTCTGTGATCCCATCTCCCCTCTATTTTTCTACCACAATGTCCTCCTTTTCAAGGTTTTCAATGTTTTAGTTACATACTAACATGTTTATTCCCTGCATCTTTATTACAGTCTCTTGCATTATTGAAGTTTGTTAACCAATGAAATAATGATGGTAACTCTGGGATGATTTTATTTATTTATTTATTTTAAAAAAAGACTTTAGTTTAAAGTGTGCCAACTGCCAAGGCCACGAGGGATGACCACATTGCATAAACCTTAGCACCATATGCAGTTGATGTTGCTCATCTTCATTTGTCTAGCTTCCATGAAATGATATAGCACCATATGACATGAACCTTAGGTGTAGCCGTTTAGGGAGTTGCACAATCTTAAGTTGGTGTAATATGCAACATGAACTATTCTTTGGTATCGGGTGCATGCAGTGACATACTAGAAATGGAAGATTGGAGGTTGATGTTTCCACCTCCCAATATACCCTAGCAGTTCTGGAGAAGTACTTGTTCATGGAACATTTGGCATGCAACACATTTATTTTCTGACTGTACTTGTATGCAGTATACATTCTTCTGGCTCTTGAACCGGAGAAACTAAATGCTTCTTGTTTTTCAGGATAGTGATGAAAAGAAGAAAGAAATGAGGCCATTTCTTACGCAATTTTTCTCTCCCATACTTTTGAAGGTAGGACCTAGTTGCTGTTTGGTGCTTCGTCATTGCTCTATTTTGTTGACATTGTTTGTAATATCTTCAGTTTGATTATTGTGGGATTGCAGGCATTCTCCATTACTTTTTTCGGTGAATGGGGTGATAAGAGTCAGGTAAGCTTATGGGATTTTATTTCAGTTACCTTCTGTATATACCTATAATATATGTTATCCTTTGAGTGTTATATATTGTGTTTGAGTTGCCTTACACTAAGCTTCATATGAAACAGTTGGCTACCATTGGTCTAGCAGCAAATGAGAATCCATTTGGTGTAGTTCTCGGTGGAATTCTGTAAGTACAATTACCTCCGACCTTTCTCCTATAATATTCAAAATAGTTTCTATAGCCATTGGTTGATTTGGCTGTGTGCAAAAACCTTCCAGATTCGGTGGTGGTTTGTGTATCAGTGATCATTGATTGATCTGTGAAATTATAGAATTCGTGCTTGAGATGTAGATATTAGGAATGGGGATGAAAGCCGGTTTTGAATTCTTTAATGAAATCATTAGATGGTTACGGATTGGGCTTGGCTACCACCTTCAGAGCAGTCAACCTAGCTATTCCTTTACTTGTAGTGCACCATTGTGGATACTCAATTTATCTTTGTATATCACTACTAGCCTAAAATGTGAGTATACATTTGTTACACATGGAAGAGGGAGTGCAGAGAGTTACTTAGAAAGAAGTTGGTGTCCTCCTGTCCTTATTGCTGCTTTGCTCCAGTAAAGCTTGAAAAGAGTAACGGTCTTGCTAGCGGAAAGATCACTTGAATTTTGAGTGCTTATACAAGTTGGCCTGATGGAAAAAATATGATGGCCAGGATAAGGTAGTATTGGTCAGTTGGGTCACTATTTTAGACAGACCCTGTTTGCCAACATTTCAGAGAGTTGGTAGATCGATAGTTATGTGCTTCATATATTGAGATGCTCTTGGTATTTTAATAAGTACTTGAGGCCAGCTTGATTAGAACTCATTATTGAATTTCTTGTCCCTATAGTTTTCTTGATTGTAGCCTCAATATGAATTTCTGAGCCCTTCTACTACAGTTGAGTGAAATATGCGGTTAATTGATTCAGTAAGTGAGTGGATAATGAAGTATTATTCTTTAACAACATTTGATAATTACATGAGGTAGTTGGTGGAATAAGATACCCACCAATGAGGTTAATAATCTATGTTCCATAATACTTAAGAAACCTATGAACTTGTGAAGCATAAAATGCTAATATATATATATTAAATAGTAATGTAGCTTAATGCATGCTGCTTTAATCATCTTCTAGAATGTGGCATTTAGTTAAAAGGTTGCACTCAATTCAAAGATGCAATTCGGAAAAGGACTGGTGCATCTGGATATAAAATAAAGGACACAAGAATTAAAAAAAAAAATACTCTAGGCAAAGGTGCTCTTTGAGATTATTCTGTTGTCAACTTGTCACTTGCCACGCACTGCTTTTATTGTCATGGCTAGTTTAGTCCATATGAATCTGAATTTTGTTTATATGGCATCATCTCTAAACAATCTGTAGAGGACAAACACTGTGCACCATAGCTGCTGTTATGGGCGGAAAGAGCTTGGCATCTCAGATATCTGAGAAAGTGGTATGTATATGAAACCCGTGCCATATCTCAACATCATGCCTTTTATACTTCTGTGGTGACAAATTTTATCGCTCTCTCCCTGCAGGTTGCCCTTTTTGGTGGCGTTCTATTCATTATTTTTGGTATCCAGTCTTTCCTTTCTCCAATGGACTAATCTGCTGGTGGAAATTATCAAGAGGTTGGTAGAAATGGTCCTCCCATTTTCATAAATTTCACGAAAAGCATGACCTTACGAACTGTATCAGAAAATTCTCTTGCGAATAAGAAATTGGAACTAGCTTTTGAGCATATTATTTTGGATTATGAATCGAAATATAACTGCAATTGGTTAATATTTTTAATTTTCCTTCGTGTATTGTAGCTGATCAAGCGAAGCTTTTAAACAGATTCAACAATAACTTTGCTGCTATTCAGGAAAAGTGATAGCATACATGAAGCAAAAGACTTCTGAAAACACAAGAAGTTATTTGCTACTTTTCAGCTTTGATTGTGAAGTCATTGACACAATTTTTCGCTGGATTTGTTATTTCGTACAGAACTACATTTTTAGACTTACACAAGGGTTTTATGTAGAGCATTAATGTCAAGCTTTACTTAGTTTTTGCTAGCTGATCAATTTGTACCAAAACTTCAAAAACACTAGTGGAATTTTAATTTGACATATTTGCTGCTTCAATTGGATTCAAATTGTTGTCGATCATTGTTTCCCTATGTAGCTGCCTCTATATGCCATTAAAACAATGATTAAACTTCGACTTCATTTTAAATGTATATGACAGACTGACAGGTAGAAAATAATGAAGCGAGATTATGTATCTGATTTTACTAGGTTAAAAGAGAATTCTTTTCATTGAGATTCGGTCAGATTAAATAGATATACAAATAGGGGGAGGCAATGCAATAAAAGGCTGACTTAGATCTTAATAAAATGTGGCATGTACACCTTTTGACATAATTTTTTAGGCTAAACTCAGTAGACACATCCAACGATCTGCTTACTGCTGGAATGAATTGCTTATACAATACATCAGCTCATAGGATGATCACGTTGAAACAACGTAACCCAAGCAGACAAGCAGTCGAGTAAAAGGCATTCTGTATTAGTAACTCCCTTGACTTAATGTGACCACAACAAAAACCAAGTTTCTGATGGGAATTGACTAGTTTATATATACACAAGTAGATGTCATTTTATGAACATTATACAACTATATTGGCCTTGTGACAACCAGAGAGCCTCTACTTCATTTCAGCATCCACCACTTGCGGGTTCAATAGAGCTAAGAAGGCCGTTGCTTCTCAACTGCATACAATGTTCTTCAGCATCAGCCTGAGCACATATTATCACAACCGCCAAACCATTGTGGTGTGCTTCTTGCATGATGTTTACTGCATTGTCAACTGTCATTCCGGGTATAACCTTCATCAAGACTTGCACAACATACTCCCTTTTGTTAAAGTTGTCATTGTGCAAAATTACACGATATGGGGGAGCTATTTTCCTTGATTTCCTGAGATCAAACAGAAATTTGGGATTAGTTGTTAAAAACAGATTAGAGTCCAAGAAATTCAGCATGAAAAAGAATTATCTAAAGAGTCAAGGTCCATAATAGCTAGTAAGTATGCAGCAAATTGTTCAGAAAAGCATGAAACATACAGCAAATTACTCAGCATTATTAGAAACATAATCCAATCATACCAAAGATAAGAAATTCTAATTATTATGATATATCACTGCCATCTTTGAGGTAAACAATTCCAAAAGAAAAAAAGTCTAATTAGTAAAGCATCCACAATTGATTGTAATTCAACTAAAGCTGCAACATAATCCTCTCCCACCTTGCCCTGAACATATACACCAACTTCCTAAATCCCAACAACAATCACCAAAAAAAGAATTTTTTAAAAAAAGACAAACGGAAGAAGAACTTCAACGACGGCTACTAAAGTTAGTGTGGACTACAAGGAGTAAAAAACTAAAGACCTTGATTACAAACAAACAATTATAACAAAGGCTACCACCTGAAGATCTGACATGTCCTCACTAGTGAATTTGAAGCTACATAATGGTTCAAGGTAGCTACTGCTAAGTGCTCGGGTATGCACTCACATTTTCACAAGCAAACAACTGCTAAGTTTTTTAAAGTAAAATGAAAAGAAGAAAGCTTACACATTAACAAATCAAGAGGAGTTTGACTAATAGCTATTTGTGTGGCTAAGTCCTATCATCTCAGTTTCCATAGACTTGCATAAGGTACTATTTGTCCAAAACTCCCAAATTCTGATGAGATACAACAATATAATAAGAGTGCTGTGTCTAAGCCTCTAAGATAATGTGATGTGACAAGGAACCCTAGCTACTAAGAATTACATGGACAGATAAGCTGCAAGCACATACATGCATATTTTCAAGATAACAACGAAACTCAAAATTGAACGGGACCAAATCTTTCAATACCTTTATGATAATATATCTGTCCACCATTCATGCACTCTTGCTTAAATTAAGATAGACAAAACGACAGAGATAATTCACGATGGATCATCAAACAAGTTGATATCCTTGACCAAGCAAAGTTTTGTCAAATATCGCCAGTTTATTAATAATTAAAAAGGAAACTTATACCCTAAAACTGCAGAAAAATTATATTTACACCATAAAAACACTTCAGAACAATAAAATGAAAATTTTAGAAAGAAAGGTGATTAGTATCAGCACCTCAGATCAAACTCAGATTCCCGTCCAGGAGAGGTTTTCTCTATTACAGGTCTGTCTAATACTCCACCCTTAGATCCAGTAGCTGACACAGACATAAAAAAGCCACGGTGGTTGCACAATCCTCTACAAAAATAGTACTTATCCCCTGAGCATAAATTCAGAAAAATCATTCAGGTATTACTGAAGATGCTTTTGATAAATCGTTGTTAACTGCTCCTATGAATGAAGGTAACTYAACATTTTGATTCCAAAAGTAAGCAACAGACCAACAGGGAGATAGAAAGAAGGAAAACGGGTTTCCAAAATATGCATTAGTTCAGTAACAGAAAAAAAAAGGATCATGATTTTCATCCCAAAATATAATCAATAATAATAAAAAATACATAATATAATCAATATAGTTGTCCATCCCATAAATCACTCAATCAATCACGTTGAACATTGCCGAGCATCAGCCATCAATGCCAAAGAAGAGCATTAAAGTCCATGAAAAAAAATGAAAATTGCAATTTTTGACACATCTATGTGTTGGTCAAAATACTCCACCCTTGAACCTTTGAACTTGGTCAATTCAAGGTAAGGTACCAGGACCTCAGCCACTCTATATATTTCCTCTTCAAAGCTGAGACTTCAACCAAAAATTCTTCTTTTTCCTCCAACCTTCTATTGTACAAGATTCGCGGTAAGCTATACATTTTTTTTCAGGATAGATTTCACCTGAAACATATATATTGTTGGATTACCTACACCTAATCTTTACTTGGCTAAGTCAATAGAGCACCAAAAGGCCTTAACTCAATTCCATGTTCACAATGATGCATTGCATATTAAGAAGCTCATTTTACCAATTAAAATATCAACATAAAAAAGATTCTTTCAAGTTTCATCCTTAATAGACCAAACTAGTTACAAAACTAGTATATATGTAATATGTCATCATAATCAAATCACCCAAGTATGTTTTATTTATGATATTTGGAATCAGGGCAAAGATTTCAAGCAATGTAATGCCTGGAAAATAGGAAGTAACATAGATATCATTTCCCACTGAAAAAGAAAATCCCAAAATCAAAGAAGAAAAGGGAAAAAGGCTTGACTAACTAAAACACTGAATCACAAACAAAAGGAGCCAATAAAGCTACTTATCAATTAAATGGATATTTAATTCTCATAATCTACATAAAAAAAAAAACCCTTTATGATAAGTATCAAAAATGGCATCATATTCCTATCATCAAACACATAAGAGCACAAATAACCCAAAATTTCAAAGATTATCTAAACTAGTAACAAGGTCAAACATGCAATTCCAACCACAAATGCCAAAGCAACAAGAATCATTCGATTAAGAATCAGTTAATAATGCAAAGAACAATAAGAAGAAGAAAATGAAATAGGAAAATAGAAGAATACCAGAATTAGGGTTAAGTACATGGTTGGGTGAGAGAGCTAATCTGCCAATGATCGCAGTCTCCATTGAAGCAGGTTTATCTCTCTAAAGGGAGCAGTATTTCTTGAGTTTCTCTCTCCTCACTCTGTGTGTGTTGTGGTGTGTGAGAATCTGGTTTTGGTTGTAATGAGTTACTGATGGTTGGTTGATAGTTTTTGTTTGTGTGATGGGCGTGCAATGCACGTGTTTGAGGCTCAGCCTCCTGCCTTTCTATTTCTCAACTATCTAATATCTTTTATTTGTCCTCCATATGTAATTCTCTCTCGGTCTCATTTTATTTGCCGCAAATTCTCAATTTACTACTCAACTAAAATGTTCAATTCCTTTATTAAACATGATGTGAATTATTGGATTTTAAATAGTGAAGGTCTAAACAAAATCACTATTAATTCGAAAGATAATTAAATAATATTAAGGTTGATACTTTATTTGTAGATTGTACCAAMTAGTTAATCTCTTAATTAACTCTTTGAACATAAAGTTTTACCGAGTAGCTAGCCTTCATGGTAGAATCCGAATCCACTCGTGGAGTCATTTGAGTTTAAGAGATATGTACGCAATAATGGAGTATGTTGGAAGAGGCCAAGGAGCACTCGAAATGATGAAGATGATACATGAGAGGTGATGTGGCATCCTAGTTTGATGCCACCTGGATCTGATTTGGGTGACGTGGCGCCCCTATAAAAGGCCACGTAAGCATGAAAATAGGGTGACTTGTATCCCTTCAAATCACGCCACGTGTACAAAGTTTACTCTGATAAGAGAAATAACCTTGCTGATTAATGATGAAGGTTACTTAGGGAATTAACCCTAAAAAGGGAAACCCTAGCAACCTAACCTTGGGCCTCATAAGGTAAATTAAGTCCAAGCCCACTGTTTAGGGAACAGTATAAATACCCCATTTATTGCACTGTTCCCAACTCACGCTCATTTCAGACCCTCACATCATCATTTCTCTGACATTCCTTACACCAAAAGGGAGTTTCTGACCCACCTTCTAATTTATCATTTGATCAGTGTCTGACTTAGGCATCGGAGGGGATAATCATAGATTCCTCCTTTTCTAGGTTGCACGAGAGCCTGTGGACGAGAGCTTGTTCATCCAGAGCCACGAAGTCCAGAGGTCCGTTCAGTCAGAGCCATTCATCCAGAGGTCCCTGAGTCGATAGAGCTTTCTGGTTCACAACCTCCGACGTTCACTTCTGATAAATCACGACTTCAGACGTCAGGCGTGACTGGAGCTAACCTTATCACCCTGTATTCCCACCTCACATCCTCGTTACCTGTAACAACTAACTTTGCGCCGTTTGGGAGCTCTAGTCAGTCTGATCAAGAAAACAGTCTTGAAGCTACAGAACTAGGTCTTCGGAGCTGACACTGAGGTCAATCCAGACCTCCAATCGTCACCGATGAGGTGACGATACGAGGATCTAGATAGGCGCACGAACGAGGAACCTATAGACGACTCAACAGTCTACCATTCCAAACGGGAATACGATGGAACTTGGCCAACACAGCGTCAACTCTTAGAGAGTGTAACTCTAACCAGATGGCCAGGACCTACACAAGCTCAGACAAAGCAGTCCGTGTGTTGATGTTCAAGAGAGTTGGAAAATAGAAAAGTAAGCAGGTTGATCGAGGGGCCAGTACTCCTCGATTCCCAAGCTGAAAACTATGGCGATTTAACAGCTACTCAGCCAACAAACCTTCAAATACTAAAAGCACGCCAGTGGCCAAGCCAACTACTAAACCTCCAACTAAGCCTTATAGGAACGCCCCATCCAAAGAAATCACAGATCAGAAAGTCGCATCGTTCTCATTCGGCAGAATCCCATTCTAGTCCCAACTCAGCATGTGTCCAAGCTACCGGTTCATGATGCTCGGCAATTGAGGCCAAGAAGCCAACATTCAAAATTGGATGTCCGTTGGTTGCTGGAAGCAAGAAACAAGCCAGAGCTTCCACACAACCAACCGACAAGTACTCAGGCTCTGGATCGACTCCTGTTATGCAAGATCCAACTTATCAGTATTCGATGAGAGCCCCCATCAGAGTCTTCGAGATCTGATCTCTTAATTATATATACTCTGGGAGAGAAGCAGCGATTCGACATTGGGGGTCACCCTCTGTCTCAAGTCACCCTCTGTCCAGGTCACTTGCCAGCCACCTACCCAGCCAAGGGTAAGGCAATCAACAGCCATCCGGTGGAAAGCTTCGAAATCTCGCTCTTATCAACACTCACCTCTCTCTGCATCTTTACATTGGCTTCTAAGCCAAAGATTAAGTTCCGACGATAGCATCGTGACGACACGCAATCCTGACGATCACTTGGCTATGTATAAGCATTTGATGCTTACCACACCAGCGGACGATGCCACATGGTTCGATTTTTTCCAGCAACGCTATCAGCATAGCTCAAAAGTGGTTATGGACTTCCCTCTGGTCACATCCAACTTCACTGAATTATCTATGATCTTCTCTCATCATTTCATGGTAATCGCCAAGAAAGAAAGTGTAGCTACACTGTAGCAGATCAAATCAACGACGGTGAGTCGCTGCGAAGCATGTTAAGAGGTCAATCATGAAGCTCTCCAAATCCAGGGTGTCCAGGATGTCGTTTTTGATAGCTGCATTCGAGGTCTCATGATGATTCAGATTTCAAGTTTGAAATTGTAAAAAAGGTTGCTCGAGATTAAAAGAGTGCCCTACGAGAGGCTGAGATCACATTCGAGCTGAGGAAGTTTGCTCAGTGTCGAGAGTGATCGCGCGAGGAGGTAAACATCACCGAATTATCACCCAAGCCTCTGGCAGTTCCTCTCCACAAGCTTAGTCAGCAGAAGGGGGCTAGGGCACGCGAGCGAGTACTGGTCCACGATAAGTCGAGAAGCCAGAAGCGTAAGTGGGAAAAGTAATGTGTCCTAAGTATGAGTTTTAACGAAGGAATCATCTTCAGATTTAAAGAAGATGAGGACAATGGGTGGAAATTTGAAAGATCACCACCAATGAAAACAGAGATAAAGTTCGGACAAGAATAAATTTTGACTTAGTACATCAAAGAATCGGGCATTGCAATTAGCTGTCATGTTCTAAGGAACAAGCTAGAAAATGGCCGACGAGGGCCAAAATCCCGCCACTAATCAAAGGCAGAGTAAAGCCAAGGGATGCGGGGAACGACTGAATGTTGTGACACCGATACTGCGTCCTGTCACATGATTGCTGTGTTTGTCTTTCCGGTGACCAACCATCGCAGGTAGTAAAGACTATTTGATGAAAGTCTAGGTGCAGAAGATGCGGCTGTCAGGCCGAGAGACTTTCCGGAGGTTCTAATATGTTCGAAGGATCAAGATCGTCGACTACCCCATGGATGATTCGCACTTGTAGTGGAGATGAAAGGCCGAATAATCGAAGGTGAGAGAATCCTAATTTGATACACGGTCGCTCGTCTCGACTATCATAATTGGGATTGTCACCAAGCTTAAGGTAAATGATGATACCTTTTAAGGCAACACATCCATCGTTCGATTTGGGGGGGGGAGTGATCACCGTAGGATCGTTACCTCCAGTGCGGTTTGCAATCGCGACACATGCAGGCATTTGAAGGTAAGTTCCAGTGGTCAGGATAACTCACCGCTATAATCATGTATTTCTGGGCCGACCAAACTCTCATTATCCAATAGCTGTGATCAGTAACCATCCTCATGGCCTACATCAGTTTGTCCTGAGACAAGAAAACGATTGGGTCCGATCATGGAACCAGCAATCGGTTCAGCAGAGAGTGTTATCTTACACCTCAAGCTCTTGCTCGGGGGGGAGAGAGAGGATGATGGATTCCACCCTGCCCTAGGAAGAGAGAAAATCAGTGAGAGTAATATGGCATGGCTCACCAAGATGGCAATGGCTTTCATGTTTATTACAAGCTGCTCAAAGCCAGAGACCAGATTCTCCTGAAGAATTGTCTTGATCTGACTAACCGGATAGGATAGTTAGGTGGAAAATCGATCGATTCTTCGCTTGTCATGAGATGTATGACAATGCTGTCGGAGTTAAAGAATGTATTTGCCTTTTCTGTCGAAAGATGCCAGGAATCGATCCGTCGATAGCCTCAGCATGCTCTGAAGTCGATCCCTTAAAGCCTAGTCAGCGAAAAAGAGGAATCTTGGTCAGTCATAGCAAAGCGTGCGACGACGGAATGAAAAATTACTAGAGCTGGCTTCTCAGGAATGCCAATATCCCGAATGGGTGGCAAATGGTGTTGTTAGTTCCAGCCAAATGGATCCTGCGCATGTGTGTCGATTACACGACGCTCAACAGGCCTGTCAAAGGATCAATTCCCTCTTCAAAGATAGACAATGCTGGTCGATTCAACGCTGGACACAAGTAATCGGCTGTGGATGCCTTTGCCTCGGGGTTTCATCAAATCCATGAAGGTCGAAGGACAAGAAAAATGCAATTTGTGACAGACCAATGCGTCGTATTGCTATAACAATGCGTTTCGGCCTACTACGAAAGCGCCCTGCCGACTTCCTCAAGTTGTTAATGCGTCTTCTTCAAGCAGATGCGTCGTGAAATGTCGAACATATATTGAATGAATGATATCAAAAGCAAATATAGCAATGACCATCTATGCGACTTGAAGAAACTTTGAAACACTTCACACGTCAAATGAATTAAACCCCAAGAAGTGCAATATTTGGGGTAACCTCTGAAAAATTTTTGGGATTTGGTGACGAGAGCGGCAATGAGGGCAATCAGATAAGGTGCAAGCCGCTGCTCGAATGATTACACAGGAGTGTGCAATGGAGGTCTTAGAATGGTGACCAGATAGTATGCCTGCCATTAGGGCCGATTTCTCTCGAAAGTGGAGATAAGTGTCAAGCCTTTACTTCAAAGCTGAGCAAAAGAAGTTAAGTTCGACATGGATCTCTGTAAGCTGAAGGTCTCTCGCAAAATAAGAGCAACCTCATGACCTCCTCTGTCTGGTAAGTCTCGTTGGGGGAAACCTTTATATGTACGTTGCTGTTCTCGAACATGCTGTTGCAGTTTGGTAGCCGAGAGGGAAAGAGTGTGGGCCCCCTCAATTCCTGTTATTTATCAGCCATGTTTTACAAGTGCTGAAATTGGAATATCTAGCGCCAGAAAAGTTGGGGACTGCCTTGCCAAGCAAGTTCAAAGCTTCGCCCTTATTTGCTGCCATTAAAATGTGGTGTATACAAGTATCAACGATCAAGAACTCTCTCGACTCGATTGGAGTCTTCGGTAGAATGTTGAATGGGCAATCTTGGCTTGATGGATTTGACATGAGTTTATGGCCCAGAAGAGCATCAAGGGCGCATTGGCTTGAGTTTAATTGTGATAGAGCACAATACCTGTACAGCCAAGGGCAATACCGAATGTTAGAAATATGCGTCGATGGTCAACCACACAGATGTTTTGGGCAGTATCAATTTCGCTCTCAAGAGGGTGATGTTATGAGTACGCCATGAATTTAATTCAAGGCTACAACACGAGGGCAGAGTCTGAGGCTTGATGTGCAGGGATTAGATGTGCAAGCTGCAGGCCCTCGAATCTGAGGCCATGTCGATCTCTCAACTGATCGTCACCATTCAATGGAGAGTATGAGCAGAGATCAACATGTTGAGTAATGGAAATGGTTAGGCAGAAATCAAAGAATAGATACTTTTGTCAATTGCTACAAGTGCTAGATGAGAATAATCAGGGCGGATGCTCTTTCTAAATAGCCAGCTCTGGCAACGGGAACACCTCGATACATCTTTTGGGGTTAAACAAACGAAGGAGTAGTGATGATCTAGAAGAGTCAAACTTCATTGACAGAATAAGTACGTGGATGAATGCTATCTGTTGAATGAAGTTAAGGAACGTCTCCATCTGATCCACTAAGAGGCAAAACTATTAAAGCACGGGATTACTGTTTGTTCTCTGGAAGGCAATTATATAAGAAGTTTATAGTCACTCCGTGCTGACAGTGTGTGACTCCAGAACAAGGGGCAAGCTGTTACGATGTACACGAGGATAAATTGTGGGTCACAACATTGGTGCCATGGGCACTCGCAGAAAAGACCTAAGACTGGCTATTTCTTGCCTCGTTCGCAAGGATCTCAAGATTGGAAAAGCAAATGTCAAGTGTCCAGTATCCATGCCAACATACCGTAACCCCCGAATAATTAACTCCTATACTTATACCATTACCATTCCCCAAGCTGGGTGCATGACATTTGGGACCATTCTCAAGCTTAGGCAAACGAAAGTATTCATATGTCGCCTCGGACTACTTTACGCTATAGTGGTGAACTACTGAGCGTCGAAGGACTCAAGACTTCAGACATTTAAGAATTTCATCTGGAAAACATTATCACAGGTTGTGTGCCCTCCGATCTATAGTTTTCGATAATGGGTCCTCAGTTTGAACTGTACCAAGCTAGGGAAATTGGCTGAAGATGCGTGAATAGCAGGGCATTGCCTCAGTTGCCCATTCCACAGGAATGGACGGTGCATAAAGCATCAACAAGACTATTTGTCTCAGAAAAGAAAAATTGGACCCATAGCAAGGTCCTTGTGGCTGAAGACTGTTAATGATGCTCTGTCAGTAATTCGACTTACAGGCAGAGGATCATAACGGGTGAAAACATCTTATATGCTCGTCTATGGCTCGGAAGCTTTCTCGCCTATCGAGAATATAGACCCGAATTGAGAGTCAGTTTATATGACGACAGAGCTAATCTGGTCACCTGCCCACAATTGGATCTGATTCAGAAACAGGGCAAATGCTTTACCTCCGACACAGCTTATAATTTGCGAAGTCACGGGAGTATATACAGCGTGTGGTGCAAGAAACTGCTACCATTGGTGGGCGACCTAGTTGTTGAGAAAATGAGTGTTGGCAGATATAAGGAAGATGGGATTAACCCCCAACGGGAGGACCGCACAAAATTCGTCGAGTGCTCTAAGGAGGGCAGCATTTAAGCTGGAGACCTGGAAGGCATCATAGCAAGAACCGGAACTGATATTCTTCGAAAATTTTACGTATTAGTGAAAAGTATCGAGCCACGAGACTTCTAAATAAAAAGAATTGTAATTCTTCCAATTTTTTATCTTAAGTCCCAACTAGGGGCAAGGAGTAATCTTCTCCTAAAAGCAGTCGAAAGACCTTATAAGGGCATTTACATAAGTTTTCTTCTAAAGAAGCAGCGAAAGACCCATTTTATAGGCAATTACATAAGTCTTTCTCTAAATAGCAGATCGAAGACCCTTATTAGAAGGCAATTACATCAAGTCTTTCTCCTAAAAAGCCATCAAGACCTATTATAAGGCAATTAACTATAACTTTTCTAATGGATCAGTTCGAAGTGAACAAAGGCATTTCGATTCATTCTTTTAATATCAATAGGGCAAATATCCAAGTTTAAGGCAAAATCAGATTGATGATTGACTAACATACCCTACAAGTCTTAAGTCAATCAATATTAAGGATTCGATGTAAACTCGATATTGTTCCATAACTAAATGTCGAGTCAGAGCATGAGTATTTTACAACCTTTACCTCACTGCACTCGACCTAGTAAATGCCAGTAGCTTCGGAATAAATTAAGAAATCGAATTGGAGATGTTATTTTACTCACTTTACCATTTGTTAAATGTTTCTGATTCGACTAATTAAGAAGTTCGATAAGTGGGTAGATGTATTTTACTCTCAGATTTAAGTCAAAATAGGGAGGCTCGACATACACAAGTTTGATAGTTACCCGTTCGACGAAGAGTTTTCGACAAAGTCAACTGTCGAAAGATTAGAATGGGAAGTTTGCAAAATACACAAGATTAGAGGCAATCAATATGTATTGATTGACTTAACACCTCCTATGGTCTTTAAGTCCATCAACATTCTAAAATCATTAATCTTGGACATTTTGCTAAATTAATTTTAAGCCTCGTGATGTTTCGTCACTTGTAAAAAATTGGGCGATATATCATGGTCCAAGGTGGATAATATTTTTTTGAAAATTTTCAGCAGCAACGAATCAATACTTGAAGTAAGCAATCATGTAGACAGGAGATTAACATAAGGGCAAAGATGGGTGACTCGCTTCTTATGACAAACAGAAAACAACTCGTCATTAATTAATATATATATGGTAGATTCATCAAAGGTGCAGAAAGTATAGAAATATTAAGTACATGAAAAATTCAA
>SNQN01000375.1:117900-137780 GCA_008642245.1 Bassia scoparia | reverse complement strand
TGTGTATAGTAGGTGCTGATGATATGATACATCAGTTTTAGATATTGTGAGTGAATCTCCAGATGAAATTTTAAAGATATTGTACAGTAAACAACAGGACAACAAAAAGGGTATTGATGTATGTTCTTATTTTTATAGTTGATTTGAGATTGAAAGGATTCGATATTGAGCAAAACCGTGAGTGGAGTTCAATCTAATATTTGCATTATGTATGTATTCTAGATCAATCATATAATGATATTGATGCATATATGATCTGTTAATTAATGCGTATGCAGTTGGTGTTGTATTTAGATCAATCATATAATGTATTATTGTTGCTAATATATATGTTAACTGTATGCTGGAATTGGGTTCGCGACATTTGTAATATAGTGAATAAACAGGGCCATGAAATCGACCCCTCTTGCACTAACTGCACAATTCTACTATGTCGACAATGGTTCTGGCAATGTCCGGATAACTCATTTCAATGTTTCGGAATAATTTCATTGAACAGAATGTATCCCATATCTCTCAACAAGTAAAGTTATTTTCTAATGTAATGGTTCATTCTGAAATGAACACTTGTTTTTAGGTAAATGAAATTGTTCTATTAGGAAAATGAAACATTTTTAGCTTTCCGAAATATAACATTTGCCACGGGGACCATGATAGAGAAACTGATCTCCGGGACATAATACGCTATTCACCGATGCTAGCATTACCGGGTTTTGCGATTTACAAGTTTGAATAAACAGGGCGAATTGACCCAACGATGCCACCCGATTTGAGCAACGGGTTCGCGACTTTTACATTAATGAAAAGTAGTTGTGGATGGACATCATTGTAATTGCTTCTAAGATGATGTGATTGGATGCATGAGTTCAATAACTGATTATACTATCTCTAGCTAGAATATTCCTTGTGAAATGGTGGGCTAGGATAAGTTGGCCATAATGGGATATCATTCAGTTTATTACTTTATTAATAATGTACTAAATTGATTTGATTTATCTACTAATACTAATTAATGGTGGTTTGTTTTGGATCCAGCCCCACTATTGCGCATGAGTATTATGGTGCCTGTAGCTAGTGGCACAATTGGTGTTTAAAAGTACTTAATTAGTTTTTCTTAACAAAGTACATCTTGCTATTAAGACTTGACAGTGTTTTACATACTGATCCAATATCATGGTATAATGAAGATGTGAAAAAATGCTCGAGTTAGTTAAGTTTCCTTCCGGTTTAAGAAGAATTCTAGGATCCGATTCTCATCCATCGCTTTTGTAAGTTCTTCTAAGACCAAAATAAATTCATGGCAAGAGATTCAAATTAACTTAAACGCGATCGGCGCTTGCTTCTACATGTGAACTAATCCACAGACGGTCAATGAAGCAGAAGAACTGAGCTCACTAACTTTGCTATCTTAAGTTGCTACCACATTAATAGTGTTATGCATGTTTTTTGGTAAGCTTAAAATCTCATGATGCTGTTTGACTAAACGTGGCCTAAAACCAGGCCCGTAACTGTGTATGAGAGAGAGGATAATATTCACCAAGCATCATAGAACGGTTTATTAAAACGCACATTCTCCATAACAATAGAGGAGTAGCCTTTTAGTTTCTAAAGTTGTTTTTAACTTTTATTCTCATAACTATCACATTGTATGAACAGAATTGAACTGATTAAATATGTCATACATTTCTATCAGTCTATCCCCAAATCGCCACATGATGAATCTATGTTAAACTATACGAATGCCGCCTAAACTTAGTATTAGCTTTAATTAGTGCAAATCAAATTTTCGATAGATTTTTTTCGATATGTTAATTACAGTAGGACTCAACTCGATTATGTCCAAAAGTCAGAGGACAATCAATGTGTTGCTAACGTGAAGGCAAATACGCTCGAAAAAAATAACATAATCAAACTTGTTTGATTAGCATATGCCCTTTATTATTCCGCATATGATCASAAGAGAGAACGTGTTAACAATGCATTATGGCTTTTGCATTAGACTTAAGGCTACCAAATTAATTATACTAATTGCTTTCTTTCTTCTTTTGGTAAGAGCATGCTATGTTTGTTAATTGTTAGTGTTATAAGCTGTAATATGAAAAGGACAATGAATCTTCTTTGCTTATCAAATGCTGTAATTGCCAATAAAATAGTGGATCTTCGTATTAAACAAATGAAAGTTGAACTKATTTGCACTCTTGTTATTACTGATTAATCAAAGCATAATAAAGACAAAGTTTGAGAGTGATTAGAAATAATACTAATAATAAGCTAATTAAGCAACTATCATTGCTTCTTCAATAGTCATCCTGTGTTTCAGGTATAACTTCGTTCGATCTTCAAAGAATTTTAGGCTTCAGCATTGTCAAGTCTTTAATAACCCAGCTGATCAGCGATCGAACAACGGGTTAGTGTACGTTTTCATCACCCCCTCTTTAGATCACATACCTTGCTAGTTTAGTTTCAATTCGCCGATAAATATTAACAGAAATTATTAGTAATTAGCTAGTTTGAATGCTTAAAATCAAGTGGATTTTTCTAAAAAAAAAGTTACCTACTGTATTTTTAGGTGTATATATATATTTATGCTTCAATTCTAAGCAATGAAAATTTTCTAGTAACTTTCTATGACATTGTTATTGTTATTGTTTTGTTAGTCAATGTGTTTTTTTTTTTTAATTTCTTTTTCATTTTTGCAGGGAGGTTATGAACTGATACCCTTGTGTAAGATGAACTGAGAGTTTTGAATTTTGGCGGAATTAATTAAGAAAAAAGGAATTCAGTAGTGATGTTAAATGAACAATTGCAAGTGCTGAATGCACTTGATGTGGCAAAAACACAATGGTACCACTTTAAAGCCATAGCAATAGCTGGTATGGGGTTCTTCACGGATGCCTACGACTTATTCTGCATCTCCATGGTGGCAAAGCTGATCGGCCGCTTGTACTACACCCGGCCCGGGGCCGATCATCCAGGGAACATGCCGATCAGTGTGTCAGCTGCTGTGAGTGGGGTTGCTCTCTGTGGGACTATGATAGGACAGTTGTTCTTCGGATGGCTAGGAGACCGGATGGGCCGAAAAAAGGTCTATGGTATGACCTTAGTTTTGATGATCTTCTCATCCATCGCCTCAGGAATTTCTTTCGGGAGGACGGCAAAGGGTGTGTTGACCACCCTTTGCTTCTTCCGGTTCTGGCTTGGGTTCGGTGTTGGAGGCGAATACCCTCTTTCGGCCACCATCATGTCCGAGTATGCCAACAAGAAGACTCGAGGGACATTCATAGCSGCGGTCTTTGCTATGCAAGGCTTAGGCATCTTAGCGGGTGGSCTAATGGCCTTYACAATTTCATCTATCTTCGAGAGAATATTCAAACCTCCCTCCTTCGCCGAAGACCCTGTGGGCTCCCTCCCACCGGAGGCGGACTTCCTGTGGCGTATAGTCTTAATGCTTGGGGCCTTACCGGCTGCTATGACATACTATTGGCGTATGCAAATGCCTGAGACCGCTAGGTACACCGCCCTAGTGGCCAAGAACCCGAAGCAGGCCGCAGAAGACATGTCAAAATCGCCTGAATTCTCCCCTGGGATGCGGAAGGAAGAGAGGTGAGCATGATTGTAGGAAGCGAAGCACCAGTTCGGCTATTTCGCTGATTGCTCGCACTGAGGCATTCCGTCTGCTAGGAACACCAGCTCGTGTTCCACTAGCTGCGCTCTACAGTCAAAAACCTTTCCGAAGGACCTCTTCTTTCTCGTCGGCTGGATCCCACCCGCGAGTCGCTGGATGAGGCATCGAGAGGTCTACGATGATAGCCAGGTTCTCAACTCTAATCGCTCGTGTGTGAACCGTCCCGGATATTGGTTCACGTCGCCTTCATAGACGTTATAGACGTGGGATACAAATGATGGGTTTTTTCTCATGACACTTTCATGTTCGCCATTGCATTCCCCTAGAGTATTTGGAAGAGACCGAGGAACCACCGAATAGGATTCATGATTTTACACGGCCTAACGTTCTTTTTGCCAATTTTGGGCCCAATGCAACCACGTTCGTGGTGCCGCAGAGATATTCCGGCCAGGTTGGTCTACTTGCCACGGTATACGCGCCTCACAAGGCCGGGCTATAATTGGATCGTTCGGTTCCTCTACAGCTCCCAGAGGCAACCCGGACATGAGGACCCATAAATATCTGCTTGGTATAGGCAAGAAAAAGTCTCTATTTACTTGGATGCATTGCCAACTTCCTCGGCATGCTATGCACCTTTCTCATACCCGAGCCCATGGTAAATCGCTCGAAGAAACTCGCCGGCGAAGTTGACGTCGACCAAGTTGATTATGAGCGCCTCAAAGTTGTGTTGATCTCTTGTTACTTCACAATAAACCTAAACACAATAATTCATTAACCTATGAAATCTCATATATATTAAACATCTATATTATAACATGTAGCCTATTAAATTCTTTGGATGTAATTGTTTGTTATTCTATCAACCCGCACTTAATTAGTTTGTAATATGATAATTTATTTCATCAAATTGTAAACTACCAAGTAACATAGTACAAAATTTATCAAAGGTAGTGAAAATACTAGAAACTTTATACTAGGAAAACAAATCGAAACGAATCAAAATTCATAGCATTGTAATAAAGAGAGGCGTATGAAACAAACTAAACGCATCAAATTGATCACTTCAACTACTCCATTTGAATTTTTTAGTCGAACTCATTTGCGGCAAACAAATACTTTTCATCTTCATAGTTCAACATTAAAAATTTAATTTATATATTTAATTACTGTATTTTTGTGGAGAATACGAAATAAAATTAAATAAATTACACATTATCCATATGCCTCCTAAGTAGAAAAAATCTCGAAGTCCGATGCCTTTGTATCAAACGGCCCATAATGCCAGACTGCCATGTAATGTAATGTTGGGCCTACGGCCCATGAAAAAAGTTGGCCCATATAGTTAATTGTTGGGCTTGGGCCCACGACTGCTTCTGCTATTTCATACTTCCTCCGTATAAATAAAATGACAAATGAAATTTCACGCATTCAAAAGAGATATTTAATAATGTAACGAGCAGATAATCAAAATAATTATATCTATAATTAAGTTATAATATCATTCTTCATTCTGATGTCAAAAATTATTTGATTAATATGTTTGTTTAAATTGTTGAATCTCTTACTCAAAATGCGTGAAATTTCATTTGTTACAATTTTTGATACGGATGAAGTATATACTTGATCTTATAGATGTTCTTCTACTACTTCGATCATATATACTCCGTACTTGATCTTACATAGATTTTAAGCAGTGGTCTTCAATTGAGATAGGCAGCAAGGAGGTTTAATAGGTGTTGCAAGTGTCCTAAAATATTAACTTTACATTTTAAAAATTAAAATGTTCACTCCTTTCTTATACTCCCCTCGTAACACAACTCTTGCAACGATTTGACATTTCTCTCCCAAGTTCGGGAGCAATACCCTACCCACACATTATTGCTCATTTTTATGTATCCACCACTTGATATTTGTTGATTTTAATTTATTGTACTATGTATACTTGATTATCAAAGGTATAAAAATAATAACTTGTACTAGCTTAGTCCATAATGTTCAAAAATTTGGTTAGCTCTAATATATATAGCACTTTATGTGTTGAACATATAATGAAAGTCAATATTCATATCTCGAACATATATTCAATTGAAGTACACATAACATAAGAGAGGTCCAATAAGTACAAAAAAATTGAACATATAAGATTCATATAAGTCTCATCAAGCAACTGTTAAACATGTTCGATTAGATCAATTATATAAGTTCAATTAAAACAAATCCGATTTCAATACCCTAAATCCATCCTTGATCAACATTACCATAAAAAAGCAAAATATAAAAAATATGAGCATATTTAAGGGGTCCATTTAATTGCAAGGCAATAATCCCTCATCAACTCATCATAAGTACAAAGTGGGAAGCATTAACAGAGAAGATAAATGATCGTTTATAACAGAAATAAGCCACTCTTATTTTATGCAAAATAAAGCAACAATTATATAATAACAGTGGACAGTTATATACATACATGTTGCATATTTATGCTGGAAACATTCAAGGAAGCACTAACAAAATATACTTCTCCGATCAAAAAAACGCAACGATTTGACATAAAGTAGAGAGAAAAAGTGTCTAATCGTGCGTTTATTTGATACGGAGAAGTAAAAAATTCAATCAATTGATCGTTGGCAAACGGTGATTGACACTGCCGCAGGGAGAACGCTGTTCGACCACACAACAAAAAATAAAACAAATACCACAGTTGATAAGTTCAATGGTTGACTGGTACAGTGAAGGAATATGAAAGTGGATATGCCGAAATATATGCCGGAGAAATTCACGGCAAAATGTGAAACATGACAACTACGTTATCATCTTTAATATGCGTGTTGCTGCATTCGTAATGAAACCACTCACCAGATTCTACCCCCTTAGATTAGCTTCTGTGTTGTTTATTAGTGCTAATTATCCACCTTTTAGACAGGTTGAGTTTTCTCCTTCATTCTCTTCATTCTACCTATTTTTTCTCTCTCAATTACGTGGTCCATAATAGAAGAACTTAAATTTTCGCAAATGTGTATTGTGTTTTATATTCATCATGTTTAGATTATGAATTCAAATAAGAAATAAAGATGAGAACAATCTATTCCGATAATATAATTCTACAAGTAAAAACTACGGAGTAAGAAAATTTTGTCATATAAATAAATAAACTTTAGGTTTTCTTCATTTAGATTAACCTTTCGATTAACTAAGAATAAATCAACAATTTAATGTTCTGCTTAAAGAGTAAGTCAATATCCTCCAATTTAAATTAAATGTACATGTTCGATATGGTTATTAACTTTTAACATCATAACCCATTTAAAGTACTCCGAAACAATACAAGATTAACTTATTTTTATTAATCAAAATTTAACCTAAAACGAGATGATTTCTAAACAAGATTCGACTTATTGTTTTTACCATATTCTAAACGGGCGCACCCCCGCGTTAGATAAAACTAACACATTCCTAAAATGATATAAATTTTGGAATACATGCCAAAATCTATCACACGTCATTCGGTGAATAATAGTTATATTTACTCCTCCGTTTTTTTAGATGTTCCATACCATTCATGGAACGGTTTTAGAGTTGATTGGAGTTGAATAAAATAGTGTGGTAAAAGTTGAATAAGTAGTAAAAGAGTAAATGTGTGAATGAAATTTATGGGAAATAGTAATTTTGGATGAAAAGATTGGGTAAAGTAGTGAAAGTGACTTTAGAAAGGGTAATCATTAATTTAAGTAAATAAAGTAAGTTAAAATGTAAAAAGTTATTTTTAGATTGGTTGGAACAACTATTTAATAACATCCACAAAATAGAAACTGGAAACAATAAAAAAACGGAGGAGCATTTAATATTTTCACTTTAGTTCTTTATCTAACGTTTGGGCTCTCATTAGCTTTACCGTTGCTAAATTATATCAAAATTATTACAGAATCATACTTGTATTTATATTCTAATCTTATGTCAATTTGCAAACAGGACGCTTCATCTGACATCATAATAGCATTAACCACAAACCAATGGAAAGAAGCTACATGGTTCTGGCCACGTGCAAGACTTATTTAACCTTTGATAGAGTAAAATTACTATTCAAATCACCCTTATTTTTTTTAGGTGTATGATTATACAGTCCTATCGCCTGCATATAAAAGTCAAAAAAGAAGGTTTTAAAAAAAAAGTAACCATTTATGACATCAAATTCTGTGCAATTTTAACATAAATCTATAAATACTTACCATTTAACAAGAATTTAAGTTTATATGCAACCCTAAGGGAAGCGGAATAGCATTTTCTTATTTTTAATTCCCTTCTAATCAAAAGCTATACTACAAATATTGGATAGTAAAAGACAAATTATGATTGAAAAATAAATAAATTAAATAAAATAGTTTTCAAAACAATTACAATCCAAGGTTAAAAAATTAAACTCATTAGTAGAAACTTTTTTTTTCTAAAAGTTTAAACACGTATTAGCTAGCATGCAAAAAATAAAATAAAAATACTTCACACCATTCTTTTCGAATCCTTAAATCATCAATCGAACGGGAGGAGACATTCATTTTGAACCCACAAAGAATATTTGACAGAAACAGTCACTCTAGACAACTCTTACCATGCAAAACAAGAACACCATCTTTCGATCTCGTCTTGTTTAAGTTAGTTGTCTTAAAGAAAACTTCACTCAAATACATAGGTATCTTCATGTCAAAACACATTAAACTAAAATTTTAGTTTTTCAGAGCAAAACAAAGCTAAATAAATCTTAAGTATGTGCTCCTTTAGTTCAAAGTCTTGTGTAATTATTTTCATATAATGCTTGTCATTACACATTTATACATTAGTATTACTAGAACAATTAGGAAATACACCGCATTTTTTAGTTGAAATTGAAAAGATATAGTTTCACGTTTTTTCGGGTCTAGTACACATATGAAAACTGAGGCTGTTATGGAAACAGAAAAAATCTTCTATCCCATAAAATTAAATGTGTCCATTTGTGTTCAGTAATTTCAAATAGTTTATAAAAATTTTTTTTTACTTTTAAAATTTGAAAAGTAAATTATTGTATTATTACAACCAATCAAAGTAACAAAAGGAACACAAATGGAACCGATTATGGACAAATTATTTGAACCCGACACCTTTTCGAGTACAAACACATTACACATCTTCATAATTACGTTGTTTTTTTATAAAGATGATATATGCAAACAAGTCAAACAATAAACAATTCGGCTATGTGATCTTACACTATCTCCTTTCAATTAGCTAGATTGATAGTAATATGAAAAAAACTCATAAAAAATCATATTTATTTTTCTTTAAATTAAAAATTGTTTTTGCTCATAATAGATCAGACAAATTATTTAATTTGCTAATGGGACGTAAATGTATGTATGTTGGATTGGAACTTATATAAATGTTGAATTATTATAATTCAAAGTATTAAAAAATATGTAACATTTATTATTTCTATGTTTGCTTCATTGGTGTGCATATTAATTCTATATCACCATAGTTGACTTTCATTCTTAATTGCTTAATACAAGAGTTGACAAAAAACAGTTCATCTAGAAAAATCTTACATATTATTTTTTTATAGGAAATTGATGAATCAGTATAGGATATTATACAAGGGTTTTTTCGCCAATGGTATGTCTGAGTTAGTGATTCCACTTTATGTCGATTTTTTTAATTCCTCTGTATGCTCAGGTTAGAGAATTATTCTCAAATATAGCATTATTCAATAAAAATAACGTTAACCATCTGTAACCACCCAAACCTAGCAATCACCGCAAGATTAGCGAAATCACGCGATAGTGTGTGTAGCTGCAGACATGTCAGTGGTGTGCCTTAAAGTTGTGAGAGGAAAATGAGGATATTTAAATAGAGAGAGAGAAAAGTGATTAGAAAAATCGCAGTTTACAGGAGGTTAGTGGCGGTAATTTGGGACTTCGTGAATGCTTGCGGTGAATCCATGTATGCTTTGGATGGTTACGGTGGTTAACATTACTTTTAATGTGGATAATGCCTATATTCGAAACAATTCCAAAATCTCAATCGTATCAATGGAAGTAAAACAACCTTAGACATTTTAATGAATTCGCTAAACTCAGACAATCATTGGCAAAAAACCGTGTATAAAGTAAATGAACCACTTTCGAGTTTCAAGTGTCTGAATTTACAAAAGTTCAAATTGACCTAACTTGCCTTGCAGTTGGGTTCGACCCTCAATTCATAGACGTAATAACAGTTTTTTTTCTGACTTTCCGAGCGAATGCCATCGAATTGCGAGAGTACAACGATTGCAATCCGTGATGCGACCACGTGACTTTTGAGACTAGTTGCTATTTATTTAATTGTTGTCATTATTATCAATAATTTTGGCATGTGTTCAAAGCTTTAGATAGTTGATCTGCTAATATATTGAGGTTAGGGTTGGAAATTTTAGAGATCTAGGTTATACTTTTGATTGTTAACAATCTTTTTCCTACTTAACTGCTTTCTCTGATCTTAATTTTGTTGAATAAACAATAATGGTTATGTACGATCCATGCATCACTGCATGTAAACTACGTAAGCCTCAGATTATTGACTGTAACTTTGCCATTAAGATGGTTATCCTGTTCATTGGTAATATTTCCGCACCCTTTTGTCACGTTTATGTGAGAGGAGAGAAGTTGCGTAATGATAAATTAAGGTGGAGTGCCAAAAACTTCTCATTTGTTAGTGTAGTTATACCTGAATATGTGTCATGTACGTCCCTTTGTACTATTGTTTGTATACAACGGGGCTAAGGGAGTACGTTTATCGTTTGTGGGATTACTTGTCCATTATAAGTTTTAGGTCGGAGAGATCTATGAAAACAAAAGGATATGAGACACCGATGGGCTAGCTTCATTATTCCGGGACCAATGTTGAAGTATAAGCCTTTGTAAATCTTCGTCTATGTTAGTTGAAAACAGTTGATGTATTATGTCTACGCATTTATATATTCAATTCCTTTCTCGCTCTTTTACCTTTGTAATGTAAGCTTAGTAGTAGCATGGGTGCTTGGACCGGAGATAATATTTCTTTCTCAACATTCGTCAAATCTACAGGTCTAGGTCACACTCGCTCATCATGATGTCACTTACAACGTATCAAAGGGTGTCTCCACCTCAAACCTTCGACATGAGGGGATAACCCCTTTTAGTCTTAATTATATTTCGTGTTCAAACTCTCATTTCTGATCGAAAGTGGGATTCGACTTCACAATTAGAACACTTTTAAATAAAAGAATAAAACATCAAAACTAATTCCGGCCTATAAACAACAAACAATATCTCAAACATTAGGCTTACACTTAACATGTGTCTTTTTCAGATCAATTGTTTAAACAATTTTTTGTAAAGACATTGTATTATCGATCATTGCACTCTTAAGTCTATATACATAAGAGTACTAATAGTACTACATGAGTACCATTTAGTATTATAATCATTAATATACATATACAAACTAAGTAGTTATATTATAACAAGAAAGAATTATGTAGAGGACTCATATATTATTTTGTTTATCCTTGCGAGGACAGTGGAATATTAATGTAATCAATTTCCATTATGTTAATAAGTTCGTCAATATTTAACTCTAATTCAGTTCTAAACACAAAAGATTCATTAAATTAACTTGTTATTATCAGCACATCATTTCAATTGGTTGATATTCAGATTTATTTATTGAATAATCCATTTTTCGTTATTCTTATCTAACGTGACACTACACTATTAGCTTTTATGCCTGTATTATAATTATGGAGGTTATTGGCAATTATATCTTTTTGTGTTTAAATTTGTCCAACAAAAAATTTCAAAGTACTTGATATGAGAGTAATTTCCCCTATATTTAGCAACCAATAATTTACCTAGATATTTTTTTAATTTATTAAAAATATTGGCTCATTATTCTAAAATCACTTCGCTTATTGGAGGAAAAGGAAAGCGAATGATGTAGTTTAATAATTAATACTCATTTAAAAGAAAAGTGTGAGTAATTATTCTCTGACTTGTTTTATATCTTGTTGTGTCATATTACACACCAAGTATTATAATATGGGTTCACACGTAGAACAAACAAAATTTACGTCGATATATGTTATCGGCAAAAGCCAAAAAAAGGTGCAAAATAAATAAATTGTACTTATATCTCCTTTGGTTTTTTTGCTAGTTTAATCACGTTTTGTTGAATTATTAAACTCTGTAGCGTTACATCTCAATTGAAATTTTCTTTAATATGAATTTTTTTTAGCACACTTCTAGATTCAATTCCAAATTCTTGTAGAGTTTTTTAATTCACCCTTAACAATTCAAGTCAACTCTACTGATTCGCCAGCGTAGTATCATATTAATTAATACACGTATATCTAAATGCTCAAAACCAAACCAAAGTAAAACATACTACTTCTGAAGTTTTTTTTCAAATTTTTAACTAGCGTCCTTGCGGAAGTTACATTATATGTTTTGATACAAATCCGATTATATTTCCTGTAATTATATTTTTTTGTTCTACCAATTTGAACTAAATCGTTGATCGTTATGACGTAATTCAAAGATTAATAAAATTTATTGCAGATTAGATTAGTTTAAAGAAGATTGGACCGCACGCACGTTGTTTCTTGGTAATCAACACGGCCTCCTCCCGCAAAATCGAAAATGGCCTGCTAATAATCATTTATTTGTTATTATTAATCAATTCCAATTTTAAATATGCATTGAAATTACTGTCAATCAATCATGTCACGTTTATATCAGTATCCCGTCCTTCCTCATCTAAATCATTCACGTTCTTGCCCTTTTTCTTCATATCAGGTTGTCTGATCAAAGTCTTTTATTCTTTTTACCAGTATTTATTCCTTAGATATCTTAATTTTCGAAAACAGGATTGATATTTTCATTTTTTATCAAAGATGTATTATATTTGGGAAAACTGAATCGAATTTTCTTTACATTTTTGCATGAAAAACTACTAAATATTAAATACGGAGCCATGTTGTTTGTCTTTTTGCCTGTAGTATAAAATTATTCGTACCATTCATTTTTTCTTCTTGAGAGCATAGATCGTAACTCCTATATCTCATTGTCATTTAATTTATAGGTTCTTCTACATATTTTTGGCTGTTACTTTGTATTTGCTTGCTGATGTAATGACAACCATACTTGCAAAAGCTGCATTACGTTTTCATGCAATTTACGTACCAATATTATCAAATTCTACTTAAATTTACCACAATTTTGTTTATAATTTTATTTTAATTTACGGATTAAAAGCATTGGACCTTAATTATTGTTTGTATCCTACGTTGATCAAGCTGGCGCAACACTAAAAGTGCTTACGCCAGATGTCGCCAAAACACCAATGTACACAGTTTACGCAATCATCGATTGCCGTTATGGGCTTTTTCACGGGACGCCGTATGATTTATTTTCAATTTCATTGGTGACAAAGCTCCTAGGCCGGGCTCTACTACGCACGAGCCGAACGCCCACCACACGGCGTCCGCTGCCCATCAATGTCTCAGCCGCGGTGCAATGTGTGCTCTATGTGGTACACCTTGCGCCCAAAACTCTTCTTCGTTGCTAGGCGACAAGCTAGGAAGGAAAAAAGGTTAGTACGGTTTCTAAACCTTTGGTAATGAGTGTGCGGACCCTTCCCAGCCTCAGCCTATCATTCGGAAGCTCAGGCAAAGGTGTAATGACCACCCCTTTGCTCTTCCGGTTTGGCTAGGTCGGCAATTGGGGGGACTACCCCCTCTCGGCCACCATCATGTCTGAACGCTATAAGAAACACGTGGTGCTTTCATCGCGGTGTCTTTGCAATGCAAGGGTCGGGATCTTAGTCATGGTTGTCGTGTCCCTTATCGTGTCAGCCGGTTGAGAAACCGGTTTTTCCACCCACCGTTCCTTGCGAAAATGCTGCCCTATCACTAACCCCGGAAGCCGACTAACCATTTGGCGTTGCATCCTAATGTTTGGTGCCTTCCCTGCCGGTCTCACCTACTATTACCGTATGCAAATGCCCGAAACTGAAGGTATTGATAACACATTTCACTTGACTTGCCTAATCACTTAGTTCTGTGATTAATCATATTTACTAATTTGCAAAATTAATTTTTCTAAAACTTAGCTAAAGTTTACATAGAATAGTCTACAATACAAGGCCATTAATCATGGATTCTTGTTGACATGTTACTTGAAGAATTTTCGGTATAACGCACATTTATTCTCACTACACTTTTACTTATTCTGAACATGATTTAGTTCAGAGTATGACTTAATTTTCATAAAAAAAAATATTAAAAATATGCGTTTTTAATAAAATCGACGTGAATATTATCTTCGTATAGGTAACCACTGCCTTGGGTAGCGCAGAACGCGAAGCTAGCCAGCATCAGACATGTCAAAGGTTTCCTACAAGTAAACCATTGACGGGCCGATGAGAAAGTAGCGAGCCATGGTAAACGAAAAGGAGAAGCAATTCGCGGTTGTTCTCCAAAAGGAAGTCCTGAGGATCTATGGTCTCCGCTTGCTGGAACGGACCAGCACGGGTTCTATACTCGACATTGCATTTACAGTTCAAAACCTTTCCAAAAAGACATCTTCTCCGCCCTGTGGATGGCTCCCAAAAGCAGTGAGTATCGAGCGCGATTAGGGAGGTCTACAAGGTGGCTCGAGCCCAAAACCCTGATCCGCGTCTGTGGGACTGTCCCTGGATATTGGTTCACCGTCCCCTAAATCGATTGTTCATAGGAAGATGGATCATCCAATGGTGGGATTCCTAATGATGAACCGTCTTCATCCTCGGTATTGGCCTTCCCATACAAGTTATTGGAGCCAAAAGGGAGCATCGATAGGATTCATCATCATGTATGGACTTACGTTTTTCTTTGCCAATTGCGGCCTAATGCAAAACAACTTTTTGTAGTCCCGGCTGAGATCCTTCGCCCGGCTAGGTTGAGTCCAGCTTGCCATGGATATCAAGCCCGGCAGGAAGGCCGGGCTATAATAAGCCTTTGGATTCGTGTACGCGTCCCAAGAAAAGACCCGGCAAAAATAGGGAGCCCGCTACCCGGCCAGGTATTGGGAAGAAGAACTCCTCTAATTGTGTTGGTGGGATCACTTGTCTAGAATGTTTTCACTTCTTGGTGCCTGAATCAATGGGGAAAATCGTTGGCGAAGAAGCGTCGAATGAATCGCCTAATGATGAACAAGAAACCACACGTAAGCTGCTCCAAAGACCATCTGAAAGTATTGATTTTGAGAGGTCTTAATTAATCATTAGTTATTGTTCAATATATTGCTCTAGTTTTGCCTTATGCTATATATATTGTAATGTTTTTATTTTAAGTTTTTGATGTATGTATTCCCTAGTTCCAAATCAGTGTAAGATAAACTTGAATGTGAATTTTTTTCTATAGGGATAATAAAGTATATGAAAATCTGAATAATTAATTTGTCCAAAGTACATTCTCAAAGCTAGGCAGAGTATAATAGTAGTATGTTTCTGATTGCTGAAGTATTTGATTAGGAAAATAAAAACTTCATCCGTTCAATTTAGTTGAAAACTTTGAAAAGAGGTTCGGACTCCCAGGTTTTTTTGTAAAAATTTTAGAAGTTGTTTTGTTGTGAGATACAAATGACCTTAATTTACCTTACTAATTATTGACTAAAAAAAAAAGAAAAAAAAATAAAAAAAAAAAAAAAAAAGGAAAAAAAAAAAAAAAAAAAAAAGGAGCAGAGGAGGTACTTACCAACCACCAATTAGTAAAGAGTGGATATTTTTTTTGGTAGAGAAAGAGTAGGAAAAAGCGCAATTTTTAAAATTAAGCCTATCCAGAACATAACTGACTCCACAAATACAAATTATCAGTACATGGAAAAATACCCCATACGACCAAGACAAAAATAAACAAAGACAATAGACATCAATCATCTCCCAATGAAACTGAATAAGCGGGTTCTCTGGTCCAAGGCCTCCTCATTACAGATCCAAGTTGAGATCCTACATCCGAAAAGGTCAAGCTCCCACTGCAGTTTCCCTTCTCCCCTCCTTGCAAGATAGTCGCATCAGAATCTAGTGTCCTCTTCCTCTTCAGCAGTAGAATCTCACCCATTCTGGTATCAACTCCCTGCACTCCTGTAGATGATTAGTGAAAATTCTAGAAAGTGAATGTCGTTTTATATAAAAGATTAACCAATCTATAATTAATATACTGTTTCACATCATCTTCAACTGTTTTGAATTTTGGTTATGTTCCTCACAACCGAGTAAACGAGTAAATTGTTTCCCACCATCTAACTTAGCAATGTTGAATGGGTAGCATAATCAAAATACAATGAGTAATTTATTTAGATTTTTCCTAATAATTTTATTAAAAATTACAAGTAAATTAACAAAATTTACGAAACAACAACAACGATGTATATAACAACTAAATACTGTTGTACAAATAAATTATATTTTTTTAAAAAATAATTTACTAGACAAATTTTATATGTGATTCGTGCCTACAGTTATATATTTTAAACTTTGATTCGCCACTGATATTTTGAAAATGTGATGTGAAAAACTTTTCTCATTTTTCAAACATTATTTGATTCTTAAAAAATGATAAAAAATCAAGACGGAAATTAAATTCAATAATATAAAACAAATAAACAAAACCAATGCACAAAAATCATACTCAACTTCCCATCGCATCAACAATAATATGAAAGTAGGTACATTCATTAAAAATAGGTTACCTCGAGAAAAAAATCAATAAATCTTTCGATATTCATTTCTTTGTTCCTTGACATCAAAAGGAAGAGCACTAACTTGATATAAAAAAGTGAAAAAAAAAACAATCAAAATTACTACAAATATAACCGTTAATTCCATTTAAACTTAGTCAGGAAAAGACAGAACCAAAGAAAAATTTACATTAAAAATTATAAAATAAATTATGGCGCGCAACAATGAGTTTGCTCTAGTGTATCTTTCAACCGACCTGCAAGTCTGTCCGGGTTAAAACCCAGTTGAACATCTAGACTAAAAAAATTATTATTAATAATATAATTATTATTTTATATCAGGTTAACATCATATGATGAAAACGAAAAAACCATTTTAGAACTTACAACGAAAGATAATGAAACACTTTAAGAAACAAATTTGGGTTCATTTTTGTAATGTATTCAGAATATGTCATTTCTACAGCTTCTTTTCATAGCTTATACATGGGGAATACCCAATATTACAGCAAAAAAAAAACTAAAATGACCTAGAATTATGCTACAATTAAAAGGTATACAAAAATCTCTATTATATAAAAGCCAAGGGGAGCTATGGTGTCCCCCTATGAATTACAATATTACCTTAATGAATTATATTTTTTAAAATTAAAATTCAAATTAACATTCCTAAAATAAATGAAAACTTTGTAAGTGATTAATGCATGCAAAATTTGAATAATATATAAAATTTGAATTAGTATTTAAACAAAATAAATTCACCCAATAAATGACAATCAGTTAAATCAATTAATCAAACTTATGCTGCATTAATTTTTCAAATACAATTAGTTTACTAAAAAATATTCAACGGTTAATAACATAAATTCATTTGTCGTTTATATGTCAATCAAAAAAAACAATGAAAATCTAGACATAGTTAATGCAATAAATCTCAGATTACATGAGTGAAGGAGGACTAATTTGGTTGTCCCCATTGAAATTCCATTTATTACCTTTTATTGAATTCGATTATTACACACAAATCATTAAGTTATTCAAATAAAAAAATGTAATTTGAACATTATAACTATTTTTCAATCAATTAAGCTCTTAATTGATTAAATCAATATATAAATTCAGAACCATTATTGTGGTAATTATTTTCTTAGTTAAACGTTATTGAAATGAAAAAAAAAAAAAAAAAAAAAAAAAAAAAAAAAACAATCAATTCCTAATCACAATTCATATATTCCCTTAATACATTGAATTAATTGATAATCCAAATGTATCAATTTACTCATTTATATATCAATTGATTGTTCATACATCTATTATTAATATTTTTCCACAAATATATTTCACTAATGAGTGTATACAAATACCAACAATTCTCTTTCATATTCTACCATTAAATCAATCTTTTCTTCTTTCTCATTTCTTCTCCTAATTATTTTAGGTTCACAACCTTTATATAAAAAAAAAAAAAAAAGACCTTCAATGTTCATTGTTAGAAAAAAAAACTTTTTCATGATCATCCAATGAGTGCTTTTACCTTATTCTAGAATCCACCCTTTTTAGTTTCAAATTTTGTAGAAAGCTTTTTAATTTGAATTGAGAGAATTTCACCTTTATAATATTGTGTATTCCGTAATGAAAGGAATTTTCACATCAATTCGAAGTCCCAATCTTTGTTATTCGTGTAATTTTATTGTTATTTTTTCGTTTAAAATCTTTTTATTTTATATATTGATTTCTATTTTTATATTATTGTTTCTAATTATGGAACGTATATTATTTTAAATTAGTTGCGAAACAAATTGATCTCATCAAACCAACCATTAATATATATAATATCAATGAACAATTTAAAACAACCATCGAATTGTTGTGATATGAGGAAAGAAAACATACAAAATTTATAATTATTATTTCTTTTACATGCACGCAACCGCATCCGTGCAAAAAAAATACTAGTAATTTTATTGCGCAATTTTAAAACAGATTTCCTAGAAATTTCAGAATAAACTAAAATATTCCGAGCCTAAAAAATGAATATTGCACCAAAATCCAGCCAAAGTGTCGATAAGGGGCTGTTTATATAGCTTATTTTTAGTTCAGTTCAGTTTTCAATTTTTCAAAAACCCAATTTTTCTTTTCATAAAATATTCAATTAATTCAACAGTTAGTGTTCAAACTCCATCAGGTTCAGTTCAGTTTGATTTCAATAATGTAAGACAGACACTTACACGCCTCCCGCAAGTGCGACTTAGCCGACCAGAAACAAGGGGACCTAACTTGGAGGAAAGATACCAAGTGTCGGAAGGCAAAACGATTCCTGTAAAATATCGTGCAAGTTTGTTTAGAGCTCTATGGGGAATATTGCATTGTTTGCTATGTGATCTGCTGAATTATATCACAATGAAGAAGGTTTGGATACGAATCGATTGTTTGTAAAATCTTCTGTAATAACCCTGTTCATCCAAGATTTTAAGACCATTACTACGCAACTCTGCTTCACATGAAGAAGATTTTAGCAGAATGATTGCTGATGCAAAGATGGCATTCATCCTATCCATATGTCAAATTCACGTCGCACCAAATATGTCGGGCAACACCATTTAAAATTAGAATTAATACTATTAAAATTTAAAATAAACTAATACCTAACTTACGAAATTAAATTAAAAACTCTAAAATTAAAGTAATATTAAAATTATCTACAACAACATCAATCCTTAAATTTGAATATAAAATTAAATTTTAAAACCCCTTTAATTAGAATTAACAAAATAACTTAAAAAAAATACTTAAATTTTAAAGTACAAAATAATCTCATCATCTTTAAATTTAAATGCCAAAATTAAATTTAAAAAAAATCAGTGCCATCATATTAAATTTAAATGCAAAAATCAAATTAAAATAAAAAGTAGCTAACCCTAAAAACCTAGAAAATTGCATTTCCAATAACAGAATACTCTGAATATTTTCCCCTTTAACATTCAAACAATGATTTGGATTAAAATTATAAAATTAGATTTTAAAACAATCGTTTAATTTTACATCAACATATAATAATAATAAAAAATAAACACTAGACCAAGCTAAACCTAAACATTTTACATTTAACCATAACAAAATTAAATTACAATCTTCGCTCAACACGTTGTAGTATTTCACTCTTTAACTTCGATTGTTCCTCTATATAGCTATACACGCTTTCTCCCGTGGCCTCGTTCTCTATAAGCATATCATCACCATGACTAAAAAACAATTTCAAGTACTCAATCACATAGTCTACATTACATGAAAACAAATAACCTCCTTTCGAGAGAAACATGACAACCAAAAATAAGAGATAATATGTACTTTATGAAGTAAACGTAATCACATATAAAAGTCATCTTAATAAATTAATAAATAATCGACATCGCGAACGGGGGGTTTCCTAATTAGTTATAGAAAGTACAGAAAAAATAAAAGTTCACTAATATGTAACTTCCTTTTAAAATGAC
>SNQN01000375.1:93378-117875 GCA_008642245.1 Bassia scoparia | reverse complement strand
ACGTTCGTGGTGCCGGCAGAGATATTCCCGGCCAGGCTTAGGTCTACTTGCCACGGTATATCCGCGGCCTCAGGCAAGGCCGGGGCTATAATTGGATCGTTCGGGTTCCTCTACGCCTCCCAAGAGGCAGACCCGGACATGAGGACCCATAATTATCCTGCTGGTATAGGCAAGAAAAAGTCTCTTATTGTACTTGGATGCATCAACTTCCTCGGCATGCTATGCACCTTCTTCATACCCGAGCCCATGGGTAAATCGCTCGAAGAACTCGCCGGCGAAGTTGACGTCGACCAAGTTGATTATGAGCGCCTCAAAGTAGTTGTTTGATCTCTTGTTACTTCACAATAAACCTAAACACAATGTAATTCATTAACCTATGATAATCTCATATATATTAAGACATTCTTTTTTATTTATTTATTTATACATGTTAGCCTATTTAAATTGTTGGGTGTAATTTGTTTGTTATCTCATCAACCTCGCCTTAATTATTAATTAATATGATAAATTTTATTTCATCAAATTTTAAACTACCAAGTAACGTAACATGAGGTATAGAATTTTATCACAAGGTCGTAGTGAAAATACTAGAAACTTTATTACTAGGAAAACAAATCGAAACGAACCAAAATTCATAGCATTGTAAAGAAGGCGTATGAAACAAACTAAACGCATCAAATTGATCACTTCACTACTCCATTTGAATTTTTTTTATGTCGAACATCAATTGCGGCAAACAAATACTATTTCATCTTCATATAATTCAACATTAAAATTACTGTATATTTAATAAATATTTAATTACTGTATTTTTTTGGTGGAGAATACGAAAATAAATAAATAAATAAATTACACCTAGCTACTAAACACATTATTCCATATGCTTCCTAAGTAGAAATAAAATCTCGAAGTCCGATGCCTATTGTATCAAACGGCCCATAATGCCAGACCTGCTCATGTAATGTAATGTTGGGCCTACGGCCCATGAAGAAAAGTCTGGCCCATATAGTATAATTGTTGGGCCTTGGGCCCACGACGTTCTTCTGCTATTTCATACTTCCTCCGTATAAAAAAAATTACAACAAATGAAATTTCACGCATTTCAAAAGAGATATTTAATAATGTAAACGAGCAGATTAATCAAAATAATTATAATATAATTAAGTTATAATATCATTCTTCATTCTGTATGTCAAAAATTATTTTGATTAATATGTTTGTTTAAATTGTTGAATCTCTTACTCAAAATGCGTGAAATTTCATTTGTTACAATTTTTTGATACGGATGAAGTATTATACTTGATCTTATAGATGTTCTTCTACTACTTCGATCATATTATACTCCGTACTTGATCTTACAGTAGATTTTAAGGGCAGTGGTCTTCAAATTGAGCATAGGCAGCAAGGAGGTTTAATAGGGTTTGCAAAGTGTCCTAAAATATTAACTTTACATTTTAAAAAATTAAAATTGTTCACTCCTTTTCTATTACTCCCCTCGTAACACAACTCTTGCAACGATTTGACATTTTCCTCTCCAAGTTCGGGAGCATATACCCTACCCACACATTATTTGCTCATTTTTATGTATCCACACTTGATATTTTGTTGATTTTAAAATTTATTGTACATATGTATACTTGTATTATCAAAAGGTATTAAAAGTATAATAACTTGTACTTAGCTTAGGTCCATAATGTTCAAAAAAGTTTGTGTTAGCTCTAATATATATACACCGTTATTTGGTTGAACATATAATGAAAGTGCAATAATTCATATCNTTAAATTGTTGAATCTCTTACTCAAAATGCGTGAAATTTCATTTGTTACAATTTTTTTGATACGGATGAAGTATTATAATTGATCTTATAGACGTTCTTCTACTACTTCGATCATATTATACTCCGTACTTGATCTTACAGTAGATTTTAAGGGCAATGGTCTTCAAATTGAGCATAGGTAGCAAGGAGGTTTAATAGGGTTTGCAAATTAAAGTGTCCTAAAATATTAACTTTACATTTTAAAAAATTAAAATTGTTCACTCCTTTTCTATTACTTCCCTCGTAACACAACTCTTGCAACGATTTGACATTTTCCTCTCCAAGTTCGGGAGCATATACCCTACCCACACATTATTTGCTCATTTTTATGTATSRACACTTGATATTTTYTTGATTTTAAAATTTATTGTACATATATATACTTGTATTATCAAAAGGTATTAAAAGTATAATAACTTGTACTTAGCTTAGGTCCATAATGTTCAAAKAAGTTTGTGTTAGCTCTAATATATATACACCGTTATTTGGTTGAACATATAATGAAAGTGCAATAATTCATATCTCGAACATATATTCYAGTTGATGTACACATTAACATAAGAGAGGTRCAATAAGTACAAAAAAYTTGAACATATAAAGATTCATATTAAGTCTCATCAAGTCAACTTGTTAAAACATGTTCGATTAGATCAYTTTAMATAAYTTCAATTAAAACAAATTCCGATTTCAATACCCTAAAATCCATCCCTWGATCAACATTAACCCATAAAAGCAAAWTATATAAAAATATGAGCATATTTAAGGGGTCCATTTAATTGCKAGGCAATAAATCCCTCATCATCATCATAAGTACAAAGTGGGAAGCATTAACAGAGAAGATAAGATGATTGTCGTTATAACAGAAATAAAGTCCACTCTTTATTTTATGCAAAATAACAACATATTATTATAATATACAGTGGACAGTTATATACATACATGTTGCATATTTATTGCTGGAAACATTCAAGGAAGCACGTAACAAAAATTATTACTTCCTCCGTATCAAAATAAACGCAACGATTTGACATAAAGTAGAGAGAAAAAGTGTCTAATCGTTGCGTTTATTTTGATACGGAGGAAGTAAAAAAATTACACAATCAATTGATCGTTGGTGCAACGGTGATTGACACTGCCGCAGGGAGAACGCGTGTTCGACCACACAACAAAAAATAAACAAATAACTCACAGTTGATAAGTTCAATGGTTGACTGGTACAGTGAAGGAATATAAAGTGGATATGCCGAAMATATGCCGGAGAAATTCACGGCAAAATGTGGAAACATGACAACTACGTTATCATCTTTTAAATATGCGATGTTTGCTGCATTCGTAATGAAACCACTTCACCAGATTTCTACTCCCTCCTTTATTTGATTAGCTTCTTGTGTTGTGTTATTAGTGCTAATTATTCCACCTTTTTAGACAGGTTTGAGTTTTTCTCCTTCATTTCTCTTCATTTTTACCTCTATTTTTTTCTCTCTCTAATACGTGTCCATAATAGAAGAAACTTAATTTTCGCAAATGTGTAGTTGTGTTTTATTATTCATCAATGTTTAGGTATTTATGGAATCAAATAAGAAAATATAAGATGAGAAACAATCTTCCGATAATATAATTCTACAATAAAAACTACGGAGTAAGGAAATTTGTCAATAATAAATAAATAAACCTTTTAAGGGTCTTCTCATTTTAGATTAACCTTTCGATTAACTAAGAATAAATCAACAATTTAATGTTTCTGCTTTAAAGAAGTTAAGTCACAATATCCTCCAATTTAAATTAAATGTGACATGTGTCGATCATGGTTTTAACTTTTAACATCATTAACCCATTTAAAGTACTCCGTAGAAACAATACAAGATTAACTTATTTTTAGTTAATCAAAATATTAACCTAAAACGAGATGATTTCTAAAAGTTCGACTTATTTTTTTTACCAGTATTGCTAACGGGCGCCCCCGCGCGTTAGATAAGAACTAACTACATTTCCTAAAATGATATAAATTTTGGAATACATGCCAAAATCTATCACACGTCATTCGGTGAATTAATAGTTATATTTACTCCCTCCGTTTTTTTTAGATGTTCCATACCATTATGGAACGGTTTTAAGAGTTGATTGAGTTGAATAAAATAGTTGGGTAAAAAGTTGAATAAGTTAGGTAAAAGAGTAAATGTGTGAATGAAATTTTATGGGAAATAGTAATTTTGGATGAAAAGATTGGGTAAAGTAGTGAAAGTTGACTTTAGAAAGGGGTAAGTCATTAATGTTAGAGTAAATAAAGTAGGTAAAATGTGAAAAAGTTATTTTTAGATTGGTTTGGAACAACTATTTAATAACATCCCAAAATAGAAACTGGAACAATTAAAAAAAAACGGAGGGAGCATTTAATATTTTCACTTTTAGTTCTTTTATCTAACGTTTTGGGGCTCTCATTAGCTTTTACCGTTGCTAAATTATATCAAAATTATTCACAGAATCATACTTGTATTTATATTCCTAATCTATGTCAAATTTCAAACAGGACGCTTCATCTGACAATCATAATAGCATTAACACAAACCAATGGGAAAGAAGCTACTATGGTGTCTGGCCACCGTGCAAAGACTTATTTAACCTTTGATAAGAGTAAAATTACCTATTCAAATCACCCTTATTTTAAGGGTTATGATATATACAGTCCTTATCGCTGCATATAAAAAGTCAAAAAAGGAAGGTTTTAAAAAAAAGTAAACATTTATGACATCAAATTCTGTGCAATTTTAACATAAATCTATAAATACTTACCATTTTAAGCAAGAATTTAATGTTTATATGCAACCCTAAGGGAAGCGAATAGCATTTTCCTTATTTTAATTCCCTTTCTAATTAAAAGCTATACAAAATATGGATAGTAAAAGACAAATTATGATTGAAAAATAAATAAATTTAAATAAAATAGTTTTCAAAACAATTACAATCCAAAGGTTAAAAAAATTAAACTTCATTAGTAGAAACTTTTTTTTTTCTAAAAGTTTAAAACACGTATAGCATAGCATGCAAAAATATAAAATAAAAATACTTCACACCATTCTTTTCGAATCCTTAAATCATCAATCGAACGGGAGAGACATTCATTTTGAACCCACAAAGAATTATTTGACAGAAACAGTTCATCTCTAGACAACTCTTACCATTGCAACAAGAACACCATCTTTCTGATCTCGTCTTGTTTAAGTAGTTGTCTTAAAGAAAACTTCACTCAAATACATATAGGTCATCTTTCATGTCAAAKCAACATTAAACTAAAATTTTAGTTTTTCAGAGCAAAACAAAGCTAAATAAAKTTAAGTATTGTGCTCCTTTAGTTCCAAAAGTCTTGTGTAATTATTTTTCATATATATGCTTGTCATTACACATTTTATAACATTAGTATTACTAGACAATTTAGGAAATACACCGCATTTTTTAGGTTGAAATTGAAGTATATATAGTTCACGTTTTTTCGGTCTAGTACACAATTGAAAACTGAGGCTGTTATGGAAACGGAAAAAATCTTCTATCTCATAAAATTAAATGTGTCTCATTTGTGTTTCAGTCATTTCAAATAGTCCATAAAATATTTTTTGTTTTGACTTTTAAAATTTGAAAAGTAGATTATTGTAATTATTACAACCAATCAAAATGATCAAGTGAAACACAAATGGAACACGATTTATGGGACAAATTATTTGAACCCGACACCTTTTCGAGTACAAACAAGTCATTACACATTTCATAATTACTTTGTTTTTTATAAAATGATATATACAAACAAGTCAAACAATAAAGCAATTCGGCTATGTGATCATTACACGTACATTCTCCTTTCAATTAGCTAGATTGTGATGGTAATATTAAAAAAACTCATAAAAAAGCATATTTTATTTTTCTTTAAATTAAAAATTGTTTTTGCTCATAATAGATCAGACAAATTATTTAATTTTGCTAATGGGACGTAAAAGTATGTTGGATTTGGAACATTTATATAAAATAGTTGAATTAATTATAATTCAAAGTATTAAAAAATTGTAACCATCTTATTATTTCTATGTTGCTTCATTGGTGTGCATATTAATATCTTCTATCACCATAGTTAGACTTTCATTTAATTGCTTAAATACAAGGAGTTTGACAAAAAACAGTTCATCTAGACAACTCTTACATTATTATTTTTTTGATAAAGAAATTGATATATCATATAGGAATAATTATAAAAAGAGTTTTTTCCCAATGGTATGTCTGAGGGTTAGTGAATTCCCACTAGTATGTCTGATTTTTTTTATTCCCATTGGTATGTCTCAGGTTTAGAAAATATTCTCAAATATAACATTATTCAATTAAAAAGTAACGTTTAACCACTGTAACCACCCCAAACCACTACGAATCACCGCAAGCCATTAGCGAAATCCACGAATAGTGTGTGTAGTCGAGGAAATGGTCAGTGGTGGTCCTTAAAGGTTTGCGAAGAGAGGAAATGAGGATATTTAAATTAGAGGAGAGAGAAAGTGAATTAAAAATAATCGCAGTTTAAGAGAGGTTGTTGACGGTAATTTGGGGCTTTCGGTGATGGCTTGCGGTGAATCATGGTGCTTTGGGATGGTTACGGTGGTTAAACATTACTTTTTAATTGAATAATGCTATATTTGGGAACGGTTCCAAAATCTCAATCATATCAATGGGAATAAAAAAAACCTTAGACATTTTAATGAAAATTCGCTATAACTCAAACATACAATTGGAAAAAACCTTATAAAAATAATTATGAACCACTTTCGAGTTTCAATGTCTAATTTACAAAGTTCAAATTGCCTACTTGCCTTGCAAGTTGGGTTCGAACCCTAATGATATAGACGATAATAACAGTTTTTTTTCTGACTTTCCSAGGCGAATGCCATCGAATTGATGAGAGTACAACGATGCAATCCAGTGATCGAACGATGACTTATGAAGACTAGTTGCTATTTATTTAATTTGGTCATTTAATTTATCAATAATGTTTGAGCAAGTGTTTCAAGCTAAGATAGTTGATCTGATAATATATTAGGGTTAGGGTTGAATTTTAAGTAGATCCTAGGAATATACTTRGCATTGTTAAACAAAATGCTTTTTCCATACTTTAACTGCTTTACTCTGATCTTTAATTTTGTGAATAAACWATAATAGGTTATGCTACGATGCCATGCATCACTGCATGTAACTACGTAAGCATCAGCATATTATTGATGTAACATTGCATATAAGATTGTTATTACCGTTCTATTGGTAAATYATTTCCGCACTCCATTTTMTCARTGTTTATGTGAGAGGAGATGAAGTGCGTAAATGAAAATAAYGTTGGAGTGCCAAAAACAGTTCTCATTTGTACCGTGTAAGATTTTACCTTGAATATATGTTCATGTACGTCCCCTTTGTACCTATATGTTTGTTACAACGGGGGTAAGGGAGTACGTTTACGTTTGTGGGATTATTGTCCATTATAATTTTGTGGTCGGAGAAAGATCTATGAACAAAAGATATGAAGACACCGATGTGGCTAGCTTCATTATTCCGAGAACAATGTTGAAGTATTAAGCACATTGTAACTCTTCTTGTCTAGTTAAAACAGTGATGTATATCATGTCTACGACATTTAATAATTTCAATTCCTTTCTCGCTCTTTTACCTTTGTAATTTGTAAAGCCTTAGTAGTAGCATGGGTGCTTTGGACTCGGAAGATAATATTATACTCTTCTCAAACATCGATCAGTGATCTACGGTCCTAGGTCACACTCGCTCATCATGAGTGTCCACTTTACAACGTCAAAGAGGTTCCACCTCAAAACCTTTGACAATGAGGGGAGTAACCCCTTAGTCTTAATTATATTGTGGTTTCAACTCTCAATTTCTATCGAAGTGGGATCGACTTCAACAATTAGAAACATTTAAAAAAAAAATAAAACAGTCAATAACTAATTTCCGCCTAATAAAACAACAAAACAATGATCTCAAACATTAAGCTTACAAATTAACAACATTGTCTTATTCAGATCAATTGTTTAACAACTTTTTTGTAAGAACATGTATTAATCGATCATTGAACTCAATAGATTATATAAAATTAGAAAGTACTAATAGTACATAATGAGTACATATTAGTATATTAATAATTAATATACATATACAACTACAGTAGTTAATTAATTAACAAAGAGATTAATTGTAGAGGAGTCATATATTATTTTGTTTAGCCCTTGGAGGACATGTGGGTAATAATTAATATGATAATCAAGTTTCGTCAACAAATTATGTTAATTAAGCTATTAATAATACTCTAAAGTCTAAACCACAAAGATTATCTTAAATAATTAGTTAATTATCAGCAATAATTTCAATTGGTTGATATTCAGATTTATTTATTGATATATCCATTTTTCGGTTATCTTATCTAACGTCAGACACTACACTTATTAGCTTTTATTGCCTAGTAATTATAATTATGAGAGGTTATTGCAAATTATATCTATTTTGTGTTTAGATTTTAGTCCAACAAAAAAATTTCAAAGTACTTGGTATGGAGTAATTATCACCCTATATTTAGCAACCTAATTAATTTACACCTAGTAATTTTTTTTAATTTATAAAAAATATTGGCTCATTAATTCTAAAAATCACTTCCATTATTGGGAGGAAAAGGAAAAGGACGGAGTATGTAGTTAATAATTAATAATCAATTTAAAAGAAAAGTTGAGTAAATTTACTTGAATTTGTTTTATATATTGTTGTGATCAATATTACACACAAGTATTAATATTAGGGTTCACACCGTAAGAACAAACAAATTCTAAGTCAATGATTATGATAGCACAAAAGGCCAAAAAAGGTGCAAAAATAAAATAAAAATTGTACTTATTTCATCCATTTGGTTTTTTTGCTAGTGGTTAAACTACGTTTTGTGAATTAATTAACTCTGTAGCGTACAATCTCAATTGAAAGTTTTCTTTAAATTGAATTTTTTTTAATCCACTTCTATGATTCAATTCCAAATCTTAGTTAAAGAGTTTTTAATTTCACCCTTAACAATTCAAGTCAACTCGTACTGATTGCATGCGTAGTATATATTAATAATACACGATATCTAAATGCACTCAAACCAAACCAAAGTAAAACATACATACTTTCAATGAAGTTTTTTTTCAAAATTTTTAACTAGCAATCTTAGGGAAGTTAACATTGATATGTTTGATACAAATAACATTATATTTTCCTGTAATAATATTTTTTTTTTCTACAAATTTTTAATACAAGATCGAGTTGACCGTAAAATTTCAAAGATTAATAAAATTTATTGAAGATTAGATTATTAAGAGAAGATTGGACCCACGGCACGTGTTTCTTGGATATAAAACGGCTCCTTCCCGCAAAATACGAAAATGGCATGTAATAATCATTTATTAGTTATTATAATAATTCCAATTTTAAAATGCCATTGAAATTAAGCTGTCATCAAATCATGCACGTATATATATAAGTACTCCCCGTCCTTCCTCATCTAAATCATTCACAGTTCTTCCCCTTTTTCTCTCTCATCAGGTTAGTCTGATCAAATCATATTTTTATTTCTTTTACAGTACTTTATTTCATTAGATAATTATAATTTTCGAAAACAAGAAATGATATTTTTAATTTTTTATAAAATGATTATAATTTTGGAAAACTAGAATGAATTTTTTTTCACATTTATATGCATGAAAATACATAAAATTAAATACGGAGCACATGTATGGTTTTGTCATTTTTGTGTAGTATAAAAATTATTTCGTACCATTTTTTTTTTTTTTGAAAGCATAGACGATAAATCCATAATATCTAATGTCATTTTAATTTATAGGTTACTTATAATAATTTTGTGTTACTTTGGCTATTTTAAGTGTTGATTGTAATGAACAACCATTACTTGCAAAAGCTGCATTACTTTTATGGCATAATTTACGTACAATATTATCAAAGTTACTTAAATTTACACAATTTTAGTTTAATTAATTTTATTTTTAATTTACAGGATAAAAAGCTTGGCTTAATTAGTTTGTCATCCTAGTGATCAAAGATGGCGAAACAACTAGAAGTGCTTAACGCACTAGATGTCGCCAAAACACAATGGTACCATTTTACGGCAATCATCATTGCCGGTATGGGCTTTTTCACGGACGCCTATGATTTATTTTCAATTTCATTGGTGACAAAGCTCCTAGGCCGGCTCTACTACACGGAGCCGAACCCCACACACCCGGGGTCCCTGCCCATCAATGTCTCAGCCGCGGTCAATGGTGTGGCTCTATGTGGTACACTTGCCGGCCAACTCTTCTTCGGTTGGCTAGGCGACAAGCTAGGAAGGAAAAAGGTGTACGGTCTAACCTTGGTAATGATGGTTGCGGCCTCCCTAGCCTCAGGCCTATCATTCGGAAGCTCAGCAAAGGGTGTAATGACCACCCTTTGCTTCTTCCGGTTTTGGCTAGGGTTCGGCATTGGGGGGGACTACCCCCTCTCGGCCACCATCATGTCTGAGTACGCTAATAAGAAGACACGTGGTGCTTTCATCGCGGCTGTCTTTGCAATGCAAGGGGTCGGGATCTTAGTCAGTGGTGTCGTGTCCCTTATCGTGTCAGCCGGGTTTGAGAAACGGTTCCACCCACCTTCCTTTGCGGAAAATGCTGCCCTATCACTAACCCCGGAAGCCGACTACATTTGGCGTGTCATCCTAATGTTTGGTGCCTTCCCTGCCGGTCTCACCTACTATTACCGTATGCAAATGCCCGAAACTGCAAGGTATGTACACATCACTTTGACTTTCCTAATCACTTATTTCTGTTGATTAATCATATTTACTATATTTGATTAATTTTCTAAACTTAGCTAATAGTTTAATAGAATAGTCTACAATACAAGCCATTAATCATGGATGTGACATGTTACTTGAAGAATTTTCGTGTAACGCACATTTATTTTCATACACTTTTACTTATCTGAACATATTTTATTCAGAGTATGACTTAATTTTCATAAAAAATATTTAAAAATATTGCGTTTTAATAAATCGAGTGAATATTATCTTCGTAATAGGTACACTGCCTTGGTAGCGCAGAACGCGAAGCTAGCAGCATCAGACATGTCAAAGGTCCTACAAGTAACCATTGACGCCGATGAGGATAAGTTAGCGAGCATGGTAAACGAAAAGGAGAAGCAATTCGGGTTGTTCTCAAAGGAGTTCCTGAGGATCTATGGTCTCCGCTTGCTTGGAACGACCAGCACTTGGTTCTTACTCGACATTGCCTTTTACAGTCAAAACCTTTTCCAAAAAGACATCTTCTCCTCCGTTGGATGGCTCCCAAAAGCGAGTGAGATGAGCGCGATTAGGGAGGTCTACAAGGTGGCTCGAGCCCAAACCCTGATCGCGCTCTGTGGGACTGTCCCTGGATATTGGTTCACCGTCGCCCTAATCGATGTCATAGGAKGATGGATCATCCAAATGGTGGGATTCCTAATGATGACCGTCTTCATGTTCGGTATRGCCTTCCCATACAATTATTGGAGCCAAAAGGAGCATCGTATAGGATTCATCATCATGTATGGACTTACGTTTTTCTTTGCCAATTTCGGGCCTAATGCAACAACTTTTGTAGTCCCGGCTGAGATCTTCCCGGCTAGGTTGAGGTCCACTTGCCATGGTATATCAGCCGCGGCAGGGAAGGCCGGGGCTATAATAGGAGCCTTTGGATTCGTGTACGCGTCCCAAGAYAAGGACCCGGCAAAGAGGGAGCCCGGCTACCCGGCCGGTATTGGGAAGAAGAACTCCCTAATTGTGTTGGGTGTGATCAACTTGCTAGGAATGTTGTTCACATTCTTGGTGCCTGAATCAATGGGAAAATCGTTGGAAGAGGCGTCGAATGAATCGCCTAATGATGAACAAGAACACACTAATGCTGCTCAAAGACCATCTGAAGTATGATTTTTGAGAGGTCTTTAAATTAATTCATTGTTATTGTTCAAAAATATTGCTCTTAGTTTTTGCCTTATGCTAATATATATTGTAATTTTTTATTTTAGTTTTTTGATGTATGTATCTCCTAGTTCCCAATCAAGTGTAACATAAACTTGAATGTGAATTTTTGTTATAGTGTGATAATAAGGTATATTGAATCTTGTATAATTTAATTTGTCCAAAATTGTACATTCTTCAAGCTAGCAGAGTATAAGTAGTAGTATGTTTTTGATCTGCTGAAGTATTTGATGAGGAATTAAAATACTTCATCCGTTTCAGTTTAGTGAAAACTTTGAAAGAGGTTCGGACTCCCAGGTAAAATTTAGAAGTTGTGTTTGTGAGATACAAAAATGACCTTATTACTCTTACTAATTATGACGGAAAAAGGAGAGAGGAGGTACTACCAACCACCAATTAGTAAGAGTAGATATTTTTTTTGGTAGAAAAGGGCGCAAATTAAATTAAGCTAATCCAGAACATAACTGGACTCCAAATACAAAGTATCCAGTACATGGAAAAACCCATACGACAAGACAAATAAACAAGACAATAGACATCAATCATCTCCCAATGGAAACTGAATAGGTTCTCTGTCCAAGGCTCTCATTACAGTGCAGTGATGATCCTACATCCGAAAGGTCAGCTCCCAACTGCAGTTCCTTTCTCCCCTTCCTTGCTAAATAGTCTGCATCAGTAATCTAGTGTTTCTTCCTCTTCAGCAGTAGAATCTCACCCTTTGCTGTATCAACTCCCTGCACTCCTGGTAGAGATTAGTGAATTCAGTAAGAGTGGATATGTCTTTTTATATAAAAGATTAACCAATCTATAATTATATACTGTTTCACATCATCTTCAACTGTTTGAATTTTGTTATGTTCCTCACAACAGTAACAGTAAATTGTTTCCCACCATCTTCAACTTAGCAATGTGAATGGGTAGTCATTCAAATACAATGAGTAATTTAGAGTTTTTCCTTAAATAATTTTTTATTAAAAATTACAAGTAATTAACAAAACTTACGGAAACAACAACAACGATATATATACAACTAAATACGTTGTACAATAATTTATATTTTTTAAAAATAATTTACTACAATTTTATTATGATTCGTGCTACATATATATTAAACTTTGGATTCGCCACTGATTGAAATGTGAGTGAAAACTTTCTCGATTTTTCAAACATTATTTGATTCTAAAAATGATAAAAATCAAGACGGAAATTAAAAATTCAATAATATAAACAAATAATACAAACCAATGCACAAAATCATCATCAACTCTCCATCGCATCAAACAATAATATGAAGTAGTACATCATAAAATAGTTACCTCTGGAAAAAATCATATCTTTCGAATTCATTTCTTTGTCCTTGACATCAAAAGGACACTAACTTGATATAAAAAAGTGAAAAAACACAATCAAATTACTTAACATATACCGTAATCCATAAACTTATCAGAAAGCAGAAACAAAGAAAATTAATTAAAAATTAAAAAATAAATTATGGCCGCAACATGAGTTTGCTCAGTGTGATCTTCAACCACCTGCAAGTCGGTAAAAACCACATTGAACATCAGACTAAAAAATATTATTAATATTATAATTATTATTATATCAGGTTTAACATATATGATGAAAACGAAACCATTTTAGAATTACACGAAAGATGAAACACTTTAAGAAACAAATTTGGTTCATTTTGTAATTGTATCAGATATGTCATTCTACAGCTTCTTTCATAGCTTATACATGGGGAATACCCAATATTACAGCAAAAAAAACAAATTGCCTAGAATTATGCTACAATAAAAGGTTACAAAATCTCTATTATATATCAAGGGAGGATATGGTGTCCCCTATGAAGTTACAATATTACCCTTAATGAATTATATTTTAAAATTAATTCAATTAACATCCTAAAATAAATGAAAACTTTAAGTGATTAATGCATGCAAATTTGGATAAAATTTGAATAGTTTAACAAAATAAATTCCCCATTAATTTACAATCAGTTAATCAATTAATCAAACTTATCTGCATTAATTTTTTCAAATTACAATTAGTTACTAAAAATATCAACGTTAATTAACATTAAATCATTGTCGTTTATATGTCAATCAAAATACAATGAATCTAGACAATAGTTAATGCAATAATCTCATTACATGAGTGAAGGAGAGTAATGGTGTCCCCATTGAAATTCCATTTATACCCTTTTATGAATCGATTATTTACACAACAAATCATTAAGTTATTCAATAAAAAAATGTAAATTGACATTTATAACTATTTTTCAATCAATTAAGCTCTAATTAATCAAAATATATAATCAAAACCATATTGGTCAATATTTTCTTAGTTAACTTTATTTAAAAACAATCAATTCCTTAATCAATTCATATATTCCCTTAATACATTGAATTAATTGATATCAAATGTATCAATTTACTCATTTATATATCAATTGATTGTCATACATCTATTTATACATATTTTTCCACAAAATATATTCACTTAATGAGTGTATAAATACCAAAATTCTCATTTCATATTCTACCATTAAATCAATCTTTCTTCTTCTCATTCTTCTCCTAATTATTTTAGGTTCACAACATTAAAAAGACTTCATGTCATTGTTAGAAAAACTTTCATGATCATCAATGAGTGTTACCTATTCTTAGATCCACCTTTATGTTTCAAATTTTGTAGTCTTTTTAATTTAATGTAGAAATTTCACTTTATAATATTGTGTATTCCGTAATAAAGATTTTCATCATCAATTCGATCAATCTTTGTTATCGTTTATTTTATTGTTATTTTTCGTAAAATCTTTATTTTATGATATTGATTTCTATTTTTATATTATTGTTTCTAATTAGTTACGTATTATTATTTAAATTTGTGCGAAACATATTGATCATCATCAACCAACATTAATATATATAATAATCAATGAACAATTTAAACAACCATCGAATTGTTGATATAGGAAAAACATACAAAATTATAATTATTTATCTTTTTACATGCACGCACGCATCGCGTGCAAAAAATACTAGTATTTTTATGCCATAAAACAGATTCCTAGAATATTCAGAATAAACTAAAATATTTCCGAGCTAAAAATAATATTGCACCAAATTCCAGCCAAAGTGTCATAAGGGTCTGTTATATTAGCTTATTTTTAGTTCAGTTCAGTTCAATTTTCAACCCAATTTTTCTCTCTCATAAAATATTCAATTTAATTCAGTTTAGTTCAACTCCATTCGGTTCAGTTCAGTTGATTTCAATTAATGTAAACAGACACTCTACACGCCTCCCGCAAGTTGACTTAGCCGAGCCAGACAAGACCTAACTTGGAGGAAAGATACCAATGTTGTCGGGAAGGCAACGATTTCGTGAAAATATCTGCAATTTTTAGACTCTATGAATATTGCATTGTGTGCTATGTGATCTGCTGATTGATTTCACAATGAAGAAGGTTTGGATACGGAATCGATTTTGTAAATCTTCTAATAACCCTGTCATCCAAGATTAGACATACTACGCAACTCTGCTTCACATGAAGATTTAGACAGAATGATGCTGATGCAAAGATGGCATCATCCTATCCATATGTCAAATTCACGTCGCACAAATGATGTCGGCAACACATTAAATTAAATTAATACTATTAATTTAAAATAAATAATACCTACTTACGAATAAATTAAAAAAACTCTAAAATTAAAAGTATAAAATTATCTACAACACATCACCTTAAATTTGATATAAAATTAAATTTAAAACCCCTTGAATTAGAATTACAAAATTAACTTTAAAAAATACTTAAATTAAAGTACACAAATAATCTTCATCATCTTTAAATTTAAATGCAAAATTAATTTAAAAATCAGTTCATCATTAAATTTAAAAGCAAAATCAAATTTAAAATAAAAAGTAGCTAACCTAACCTAGAAAATTGCATTTCCAATAACAAATACTCTGTATATTTCCCCTTTAACAATTCAACATGATTTGGATTAAATTATAAAATTGATTTAAAACAATCGTTTAATTTACATCAACATAGATAATAATAATAAAAAAAACACTAGACAAGCTAACCTAACTTTACATTTAACATAACAAATTAAATACAATCTTCGCTCAACACGTGTGTATTTCACTCTCTAACTTCGTGATTTTACCATTTCTATAAGCACAATATAAAACAATTTCAAATTACTCATCATAGCTAATACATTGAACAAATAACTCTTTCGAGAGAACATGACAACCAAAATAAGAATAATATGTTTTATGGAAGTAACTAATCACATAAAAGTCATCTTAATAAATTAGTAAATATCGACATCGCACGGGTCCTAAATATATGAAAGAAAATAAAAGTTTTCACTAATATGTAACTTCCTTAAATGACAGTAGTTTTCGGGTAAATAGAAACGGAAAAAGTATGACATTTATCTCTCTTGATTAGCATATTTTAAAGATTTGGCCCAGTGGATAGTCCGGTTCGATATGGCTTTGAAGCCCTGACTAACTTGCCCATCTAAAAGCCCGGTAATTATGCCAACATAAGCTCATGATTCTTCATTGATTTCGGAGTCCCGCTTTCGAAGAATGTAGAGATGTGATTATTTATTCCTCTCGTTGTCAAAGGAACGCTACTTGAATCGGAATTTGGCCTTCTGAAACTCATTTCGCAGGCTATGCACTTCGATTTTCTACCGCTTTGATCATCGTCTCATTTTGACCAATTTTCTACTACACCGTAAGAATTACGAGGATTCCCCGCCAAGTTTCAATCTCAAACAACGAGTGTTATGCTCCCATGACTCCATGAGTGTTTTGACAACTGACTGTTTGAGCATTCGCGGCCTCAAAAGTCATCCATTCTCATGTTTTGTGTGGTCTTATTATGATCATGGGAACCAACTACAAGTTTTTCGACAGTTTCAAAAAACTAGTCCGAAAAACTAATTTTCATATATAATATTTGAAAATACACCCTTGAAATAATCGTTTTGGCGACCGTTTTACATTTTCCACAAATTGTTCCCGTGCGTTAAGGGACACATATGATTCACCTTCTCAAATTTAACTCCAAAATCATCTAATGTCCCCAAATAGCATTGCAGCAGTTTGTTCAACGGGCAAGGTTCCTAGTTTAATGTATCTTCTAATTTCCAATAAAGACTTGTTTGTTTTGGAGGAAATTTTTTTAAGGAAAACTATTTTCTCATTTTCCATTGTTTGTTGGTTCTCATTTTCCATTGTTTGTTTGGTCCAACCAAAAGAAAAGGAAAACTTGGGTGGAAAACTATTTTTTGTTCATAAGAAACATTTTCCTTTCAAAAACAAAGGAAACGATTTTCCTTTCTGTTATTTAAGCAAGGTTTATTCAAACAAACAAAAAAAAGAGTTTAGGGATGGAAACAATTTTCCATATAAACAAAAGATGGAAAACAATTTTATTTACCAATTTTCCTCCAAAAATGTTTTCCATGAAAAATCATTTTTCATTGAAAATGTTTTCTTTCAAAACAAACGGGGTCTAACTGTAACATAGACTTGTATGTAAGTTGTTATTTTTAATAGTGTTCCGACATTTTTTAAGGAAAAAAGGGTTATAAATAAAAAGTTTAAAATGTCAATATTTGATAAAATCAAACATTAATTACATCAATTTACGTGTGAGTTTGTCATGATCGAATTCATAACTTTTTACCATTTTAAAAAGTATAATAATGTCTTATACATAACCTTAGAGGCTACATATAACGTAATTTTTTTTAATCTTGAATAAGTTGTCCAATATCACATCTTCTCTTGAGGGGAATAAATCATGTGCCACATAAACTAGGGGGAGGGGGGGTTGTATTTTGCTAGGTAGGGAGGATTGTACCTAATAATTTGCGCTTGACAAGCATATTTTGGATACACACTGAAATTATCCAGTGGGCTGTTGAGTGGGTAACTGAAGTAACCATATTATAGCCCATTTAAATATGGCCCTTAGTAGATTGGCCCATTTGATACGAAGGCTATCCATATTGGTTTTAGGCCCGCTTATATTCGATGTTACGGAATAGTACATACTTTTATGCTTCTTCCAAAAAAAAAACAGAAAAAAAACCCAAAAACAACCATTTTGCAAGTGATTGTAACTGGGTCACAATTTTTTTTTTTTTTTTAAATTTAATCTACTACTCCCTCCGTTTTTTTAGTTGTTTTAGTGTTCATTTTGGGATGTTTTTAAATAGTTGTTCCAAATCAATCTAAAAATAATTTTTTCACATTTTATTTATTTTATTTACTCTAACATTAATGAATTACCTCTTTCTAAAGTCAACTTTCATTACTTTACCCAATCTTTTCACCTAAAATTACTTTTACCCAAAAATTTTTATTCACACATGTACTCTTTTACCTAACTTACCCAACTTTTTTATCCAACTTACTCAACTATTTTATCCAACTCGATCAACTCTTAAATACCGTGCCAAAACCATATGAAATATCTAAAAAAAATGGAGAGAGTATATTCGAACAATTACAACGCTATAATACTCAATTAATTGTTGGTGCTGACTTTAAAGAGTTGACAATGGATATTATAATCATGTAATGGGCTTGTAGCTTTCACAATGTTTAATTTATTTCTTCCCTTTTCCTATAGTTAGTGATGTAGGGCGTGTTCGACAATAGTGGCGACGTAAGTACTGTTTAGCGGTGTAAGTAATTGGGTAGTTAGAATGTTAATAGGTAGCGGTGGAAGTAACAATTAGTGTTAAAAATTAGATATTCTAATATGAGTGTTTGGTTAACCGCTACTTATTTTGTCAAACACTAACAAATTACAATTAATTTCAACCGTTACTAGTCGACAGCTACAACTATTTTTTATAGCCGACATCTACCTCTACCACTAACAGCTACATCTACTGCTAGTTTTACCAAACATACCTAATAGCGATTGTATTTATTGTAGAAGAAAATTAATTATCAAGTAGCATTTTAATCTATTTTAAACACTAAAACGTTACTCCAATTAGTCTTTGAAAAATAGTATTTTAACGCTAACCGCTACTCAAATGCTATCTTATCAAACAGTAATAAAAGTCACCAAGTAGAGTTTTAATATAATTAGAATGCTAAATGCCGATTAACTAAAAAAGTTACATTGAACACGACCTTCTACTACATTGGTAATTATTTACAAGAATCGTTTCACTTGTGATTAATAGATTAGAAAAATGATAGGAACTTGGAGAAATAAATTGAATGTAAAGAAACGTAAATGAAAATCGATCTAATCTCATGATGATTTTTCGAAATCGAGAGGAAAACTATAACCAATTGAGTTATCTATTACACTCAGCTCAAATGTATACATATAGAGTATATACTTGTATCATTTTCCTTAACTCGAGGCCTACAACATTGATGAAATTTTCTTAAAGTATATCCCGTATATTTTTTTCACATTCCAAGAACCGAAATTTCTTTAACAATCGAGATATTTGTTGACTTGTAATCACATGATAATATGATATATTATATTGGAAAAATGTACCTTTCTTAGACAACATAAACTCGTAAAGATTTCATACTAGTTGAAGCTTGTTTGTACCAGTATCAAATTTTATACCGAGTATTAAAACCGAGGATATACTCGTCAAATTACGCATCGACAAATCGGGACAAACAAGAATATAGGATAATTATGTTTATAGGATAGTAATCTAATCACATAAAGTCATCTTAATAAATTAGTAAATTGATCGACATCGCACGTGTCCCTAAATTGAAGTATAGAAAGAAAATAAAAGTTTCAACTAATATGTAACTTCCTTAAATGACAGTAGTTTTCGGTAAATAGAAACGGAAAAAGTATGACATTTTATCTCTCTCTGATTAGCATTTTTAAAGATTTGGCCCAGTGGATAGTCCGGTTCGATATGGCTTTGAAGCCTGACTAACTTGGCCCATCTAAAAGCCGGTAATTATGCCAACATAAGCTCATGATTCTTCATTTGATTCGGAGTCCCGCTTTCGAAGAATGTAGAGATGTGATTTTTTATTCATCTCGTTGTCAAAGGAACGCTACTTGAATCGGAATTTGGCCTTCTGAAACTCATTTCGCAGGCTATGCACTTCGATTTTCTACCGCTTTGATCATCGTCTCATTTTTGACCAATTTTCTACTACAGTGCGTGAGGATCCGTAGAGGAAGTTAACGAGGTATGTGCCCCGCCGGAGGTTTTCAAGTCTCAACAACGGTGTTTTATGGCCACCTCCCGGATTGTTGGACGGCCGAGTGAGGTGTTTTGACAGACTCTGACGGGTGTTGTGAGAGCATTGGTTGCTGCGCGTGCCTTCGGAAGAAGTCATGTTCCCAGTTTCCTTGCAGTTGGTTTTGTGTGTGGTCTTCATTATGATGTGGTATGTCATTGTGTGGGGTTGGTACCTTAAACGCTTACGAGAGTTGTTTTTCGATGCATGTGGTGTGTGTTCAATAAAGTCGTGACTGTGTGTGTCCGAGAGAAACTATGAGTGGTGTCTATATATGAGTAGTTTATTGAAGATAGTGTGACACCCTTTGTGAAATAGATTCGTTTTGGGCGATCCGTGTGTTTTGTTGTTTGCATTTTCAGCACAAATTGTTCCTGGTGCGTTAGGAGGGATCACGGGATAATGTATTCACTGGGTGGCTTCTCAAGGTATTTGTTGGTAGTACATCCAAAAATCCTCTGAATGAGTCCCCTGGAGATAGTAGCATGGCATTGTGGGCAGTTTGGTTGTCAATCGGGCGAAGGTGGTTTCCGAGTTTAGATGTGTAGGTCGGGTGGCTGAATTTGTCCGAAGTAAATGACGTTGTTTGTTTTTGGTAATTGGAATGGTTTGTGTTTGGTGTGTAAGTGGAAAATTTTGTGTCGTCATTTTGGCCTAGTGAGGTATTGTTTTGGTTCTCGAGGTTTTCCATTGGTGTGGTTTTTGGTGTCTGCAATCCAAAGAGAGGTATAGAGGTGTAGTAAAAGCTTGGGAGTGTGTGAGTTTGGATACGTAATGTTTTGTTGTTGTCTTAGAAGGATCATTGTGCCTTTCAGAAAAGCTATAGGAAAGCGATTTCCGTTTCCGTTGTTGTGTAAAGTAGCAATGGGTTGTTTAGTCTGAGACAAGGACATGAAAGGGAAGAGGAGGTGTTGAGGGTGAGGTGTGAGTAAGGCTAAGTTTGTGGTTGTCTCATATAAGGAGGCCATAAAGTAGGGTGGGATGTGGATGAGATACTGAGTGATTGTGAGTTTAGCCTGGTAGAGCGTGTTGGCTGGCCAGAAGGGTAGAGGTGTTGTTCGCATGGAAATCAGTTTGTGCGACTGGTGGGGTTGTTGATAAGATGGTGGGTTGGCTGTCTTTCAAAGACAAGATCGGGAGGTGGTTGTGGAGAGAGCGGATAGATTTTGTATGGTTAGAGTGTGGTTTATTGGTGTTGTTGTGTAATAGTGTTGTTGCGAGCTTTAGTTGGGTGGTTAGATGGGAAATATGGAAAGTGAGGGTTTATGAGGTAATTGTTGAGAAGGATTAGAGCTTAAAATGTCGAGGAAGATTTGAAGTAGAAATCAAACAGGTGTAATGTCCATCGAAGTTGTGACGGAGGGTGGAGTTGGTCAAGTAGTCGCGAGGAATGTCAGTGTGAGACTTTTAACCGGGATTTTAGGAGTAGTTATGAATGAGGGGTGAGGTGTTCTTTATATCAATAGATGCCTTAGATGGCTACATATAAACGTGTGATGTGTTTGGGTTGTTAAATCGTGAATAGAGGTTTGTCTGTGCAAAGTATTGGTCACATCTTGCTGTTTGGAGGGGGAATGAAAGCATGGTGCTCTTGGACGAGTAGATACTTTTGTGTGTGCGAATGGGGGATGGGAGGTTGTTTGTGTTATGTGTTTGTTTTCGGCCCCGTGGAAGGGGTTGGGTTGCTAAAGGAGTGAAGTGTTTTGTGGGGGTGGGGTGTGATGTGGTTGTGTTTGGGTGTTGGGCGAGTGGGAGGATTGTAGCCTGCATTAAATGATTATGGGTTGTGCTGGTCTGTTGCTGAGCAAGCATAGTTTGGTGTAATAAGCGGGACGAGCTTGTGGAAGAGGTGTTAGTCTTGCAGGGTGGGGTGCTGTTGTGGTAGGGTGGGTAGCTGGATAGTATGCCCACCATAGAGTTTATATTGGTGGTGGCCATGGATAATGTATTGGGCGCCTAGTAGAAATGGTGGTTGGTCGGCTCATTTTGATTACGAGGCTATCCATATGGTTTTAGGTCCGCGGCTTGATGAGTTACTGAGGTTGGTTACGTTGAGAGTAGTGACATACGGTGTGTATGCCTTTCTGTCAAAAAAAGAATCCAGAAAGGAGGAGCGCGCAAAAACAGACCAGTTTGCAAGTGATGTGATAATTGGTCGTAAGTTGTCGATTTGTTTGTTTTTTTTGTTAAATTGAGATCTATATCTGGAGGGTGCCTTCCGTTATGGTGTGTATGGTTGTGGATATTGTATGTGGTGCGATTTGCGTGTGGTGTGTGCGTTTTGTGTTGTTGGGGGGATGTTGTTGTGAGATGTGTTGGTGTGCTCATAAAGTCGCAGTTCTATGATTAAAGGGTAACTGGTTTGGTGAAGCATTTTGTAAAAATTTACTTTATTTCTCTAGGGTACATTAATGGAATGTATCGTGCCGTTGTGGTGTTGATTGGGGTGCGGGGGTGGAGTTTCGGTGGGGTGGGGGGGTCTAAGTTCAGAGGTCGGTAAACGTGTCAACTTCATGTGACTTAGCCGTCGAGACTGTGTTGTGTCATCCTAGATAGTGATCTTTTTGCTGCGCTGGGGTTGGGGTGGGGATGTAGTCGCAAATAATTTTTTGGAGTTCACGAGCATGTAAGCTTTCTTTTTACCTGGGTAGCTTTATGCTTGCAAGTGTGGCTGTTGTTTTGTTAGCAGGTCTAACTTGTTATTCAACTATTTTATCCAACTCGATGCTATGGGGAAGGGGGGTGGGTGTGGGGGGGCGTCTTAAGTAGTCGGTGTTTTGTTTTTGGTGTTTGTGGGGGTTGCGACGGTCGGGCTAGGGTTGGTGGGGGGGTCTGGTCCTAACAGATCATATGAAAGCAGTTGCAAAGAAAGCGAGTAGGGGGGGTGTGGAGTAATATGGGTTGATTCGGATGGGCGAATCAGTAGTTAACAGTGACGCTTATAGGTACTCAATGTGGTTGTAAAGTTTGTGTGGTGCTTTGGTGGTGATGCTTCGCGTTTTTGGCTGGTTTGGGTGTGGGGATCTTTAAAGAGTTGAGCAATTGATATTAGTATCATGTAACGTGAGGGCTTTGTAAGCTGTTGCACAATATGTTTTTGAGATTTTTATCTTCCCTTGGTTCTCTATTATGTTCAGTGATTGTTAAGGGTTGGTGGGCTGTCGGTGGGTGCGAGCAGAAGTGTGGCTGCGACGGTATTCGTATGACTGTGTGGTAGTTCGGTGTATCGGGGGAGTTTAATTGGGGTGGTGGGTTAGGTCGAGAGTGGTGTTTAAGTGGGGTGGGGCTGTGGTGAGGGGTTTAGCGTGGTGGAAGGTGATAACGAGATTTAGGGGTGTTAAGAGATGGATATTAGATAATTTCTATTATTGATTAAGTTGTGTGTGTTAGTTACGCGCTACTGTTGGTGTGGATTTGTTGTTTTTGGTTGGCTTCTATAGACACGCTGTTGGTGACGAGTAATGGGACAGATTCTATTTTTCAACCGTCGTACGGAGGTGGCGAAGCAGCGATAGTTCAACCTGTATTTTTTTATAGTTCGACATCTACCTCTACCAATCTAACAGCGTACATGTCATGTAGTCTTGTTCTGTGTGTGGTGTTGTGATGTATTATCTGACCTAAGAGTCAGTACTCTAAAGGACTGTATGTGTATCTATTGTAAGAAGAAGTTGTTAATTGGAGGCAAAGTTAGTAGGTGTTAATCTAATTTTAGACGACTGTATAGTAGCGTACTGTGTGTTGGGGGGTTGGTTGCGTTTTTGGTGTGACGGGTGGGCACGTGTCTGTGTGTGGTCTGGGGTGTGGTCTATATGGTAGTTCGTTTGAAGATAGATAGTGCTTAGTTTTGTGATTGGTAGACGGCGGTATTGAGAGCGGGGTGAGCGGTGCAGTATCATGCGGGGGAGGTGCTGTATTCGGTTGTAGTCAAGACGGATGAGGATTGTGAAGGCTACCGGAAGTACGAGTTTGTTGAAGTATTGAGATTTAAGAAGATGGCTGTGAGTGTCGCGCGTGTAGAGTAATCCTTATGTTAGAAAATAATGTGGGACGATGGTGTAGGATTGTCGGTTTAGTGGGACGGCTTCTTATGCTACGCAGGGTTGGGTGAAGTACTTACTAGAGAGAGTGGTTGTACTTCGTGATTAATAGAGGTGAGATAAAAGTGATAGGAACTTGGGATGATAAATAAGAGGTAGGAATTGTTAAAGAATCGTTGATGAAAATCGAGTACTAATCTCAGTGATGATGTTGTGCGATGAATCTGCTGAGGAGGTAAAGAGTCTATAACCATTGAGTTATACTATTAACCAGCTCAAAATGTATAGTTCATATAT